>CABHPR010150410.1:0-16352 GCA_902168415.1 Peromyscus melanophrys | reverse complement strand
AAAGAAAAGAAAAGAAAAGAAAAGAAAAGAAAAGAAAAGAAAAGAAAAGAAAAGAAAAGAAAAGAAAAAGGAAAAGCCCTACAGACTTTCCTACAGGCAATCTGAATGGAGGCATCTTCTCAGTTGGGGTTCCTCTTCCCAGATAACTCTAGCTTACGTCATCTGACAAACGACTGGCCAGACCATGAGGGTGGGGATGAAACTCCATTCCAGACAATAATTCTTTCTGGTGAACAGAACTGGTTCTCTAGACTGCCATGGTGAAAATGGGGTTTACTTACTCCCTAACTTCAGCCCATTCCTCAGTGATTTTAAGGTTACCTATTCAGAGGTGAGAATGTCAGAGCAGTCTTGATCAGGGCTCTATGGAGGCCCATTAAAGGCAAGCTATTTCCTCCTGGTCAAAAGAATACAATCCACCTCTGGCGTTGGGTTAAGATCTAACATTCCAAAACCCGACACATAAGAGCGAACCCAGCTGGACCTGTCAATCACCTGATGGAGACATCCCTCAGGAAGGCTGATTCACCTTAAGCCATGCTAAAAATATGGAAGGAATAATTATCCCTTTAAGGAGATAACAGGCTTTCCCTTCCCCGAATCCTCACTCTCAATAGTTTCTTATGGAACTGTGCCAGAGGGCTCTGCTTAGGCCTTCCTATTTTTCCAAATTACTCCAAAAAGCACGTCATGTCCGTGTGTCCCCCGTCCCCACCCCAGACAGGGTTTCTCTGTGTAGCCCTGGCTGTTCTGGAACTTGCTCCCAGGCTGGCCTCAAATTCAGAGATCCACCTGCCTCTGCCTCCCAGTGCTGGAATTAGAGACGTGTGCCACCACCGCCCGGCCAACACACCTCCTTGTTGAACTTTTTCTTTTCTTTGGATACCTGTAAAGCTTAGACACGCTTTCCTAGACAACTTGGACTCTCACACTCTTCTGATGAAGCCCACCACCCTGCCTCCTGCCATGTCAGATCTGCGCTGCTTTACCTGAATGCCTAACAAAAGGCGTGGCTCCCTCTTTCTCCCTCCATTTCCCTCCTCTGGACAGCTGCTCAGATCCACAGCTGTGCCTGCCCTGCAATATTTATTTCTGTTAAACTCTAATGAAACTGTCCTCGGGTTTTTCCCTGAGGCTGTTCTTTTTTTTTTTTTTTGTTTCTTTTTAACTTTTTACTGATTCTTTGTGAATTTCATATCATGCACCCAATCCACTCATCTCCCTGTCCCTCTATATCTGCCCTCTGCCCTTGCAACCTCACCCCTAGAAGAAAACAAAAAATAAATATGATAAAAAATACATTAAAAAAAACAAAACCAAAAAACCATCCTGCTGTGGAAGCTGCAGTATGTCACGGTGTGTCACGGTGTGTTGCGGTGTGTCACAGTGTGTCACAGTGTATTGCTCAGTCTGCCCTTTGGCCCAAACAGCTTTACTTGCAAACGTTCACTGCAATGAGTCACTGGACTGGTTCGAGGACTCTGGCTTCTTCTATCGATACTGGGCCCTCACTGGGACTCCTCTCGGATATCCTGTTGCTGCCCTGTGTCATGGAGATCCTGCAGCTTTGATTCTGCAGGACCAGCTTTCCTACCTGTAGTAGTCGGCTAGGGCCAGGACCAGCTCTCCCACCCTCATACCCTCAGGGACAGCTCTCCTGCATCCACACCACGAGGGCCAGCTCTCCTGCATCCACATCACCAGGGCAGCTCTCCCTCACCCAGGCCACTAGGGCCAGTTCTACTGCATTGCCCAAATGAGGTGCAGGGCCTGCTCTCCTGCATCCACACTTCCAGGACCAGCTGGCTCTCCTGCATCCACACTTCCAGGACCAGCTAGCTCTCCTGCATCCACACTTCCAGGACCAGCTGGCTCTCCTGCATCCACACTTCCAGGACCAGTTGGCTCTCCTGCATCCACACTTCCAAGACCAGTTAGCTCTCCTGCATCCACACTTCCAGGACCACCTCTCCCATGCTGCCAGGGCAGGGTTAGGGGAGACAAAGACACACCAGCTCTCCCATCTGCTGAGGTCATTCTTAAATTCTTTTATTAATAAGACTAAAAACTCCAAAAAGGGATTTCAGTTTCTAGTAACAGGTCCAACCCTAGATGGAGCTCCCCAAAAATTCCAGTAAAATTAAGATGAGAGGAGAGGAAGAAAGATGGAGAGAGATTACCCTGTTTATAAAAACACACTGGTGTGGAACAAGCTTCTCCAGTAATTCAATCCACGATCTCCAAATGGTAACAGTGGCCGCCCCTTCCCACGTGGCCCTTTGACTTCCCCTCCCTAAATTCTAGAGAAGCCACACGTAAATGATCAAGTTGTTAACTGCTAGTATTTCTTTTGATTTCCAGACTAGAGTAACTGGAGACCTTCAGGTAACAGCAAATGTGTACCGCCCCTCCTTACTGTTAAGTCTGTGTACCAACTACACAAAGCATGCAGACTGCTGGGAAGTTTAAACTGCAGAAAAGCAGTGTGTTTGTTTAAAGAATGATAGGATCTAGCCTTAGGTGATTGGGCAGACTGTAATGTACTGGCCAGGAAAAAAGAATAGCGACTCACGCTGTGGGTGAGGAAGATGAAGAAGGCCCTGCCCAGCCCTTAATCTTGTTCACTGCCACCCCCACCCCGCCTCTTCTTTCTCTCTAAGAGCCCATTTGCA
Source organism: Peromyscus melanophrys (assembly GCA_902168415.1). Taxonomy (NCBI): domain Eukaryota; kingdom Metazoa; phylum Chordata; class Mammalia; order Rodentia; family Cricetidae; genus Peromyscus; species Peromyscus melanophrys. The sequence goes on along the minus strand of CABHPR010150410.1, from coordinate 13,680 downwards.
GTCCTGAGTTCTCTAAGACGTTCCTCCTCTTCTCCTCAGGGTGCTTGAATGAACCCATTTCCTTCATATCAACTCTTGACTAAATACCAGCCTCTGAGTGGTGAGAAACCATCTTGGATCTAGCAACAAAACTAATGGCAGTTTGGGTGCTCATCTTCCCAGTACCAGTCACTCAGAGAACAATGGAAGGCAGACACTGAGGGACTGGGAGGTAGACAGACTCCCAGGTAGGCAGGCAATAGGGAGATGGATGTCCGTGACTAGGTAATAAAGAGGGTGAACTCCCAAGACGGCGTGCTTCTTCATCCTCTGGACCTGAGACAAGCCTGGCAGTGTGAAACAAAGGCCTGTGGGCTTCCTCTTCTGCCAGCAGGTCCCTTGCTAATGGCTGACTCAACAAGGCCAAAGCCAAATCAGGACAAGTTTACACAACAGTTGTAGGCCAATCCACCATCCACCAGTATTTCTTCAAACTGACCAGCCCTAAGTATCGGAGGATGACCTTTCAAAGACTGAAAAACTCCCGGCCCTCAAGAAGCAATGTCTGCTTTGCAGAAGGTCTTACCCTCTGTGTGCATGCTGTGTGTGTTTCTTCACCCCTACTAAAACCTGTCTTCAACTGCTGGTTCTGTTTGCTCCTATTTGCTCTATCTGAGTCTTCTCTACTGATACCTGTCAGTGCTAGAGATCTTTCCTGCCTTTTAATTCTTGTAACTGGCAGAGAAAATGAACCAGACCATGACCCCTACACGGTAACAGTACCTTTTGCTTGAGTAGGATACCTGGATCTGCCTCTATGTGCATAAGGACTGTTTTGAGCCTATGGTATTGCCTCTAAGGTATTGCAGATTCAGGAGAAGCTCTGTAAATAAGAAGAGGATAGACATCCTTCTGTAAGAGAAATTCTTATCTATGCAGAAAATACCCATTTGCAAGAAGGTTACCCTCAGGGCTGAAGAGATGGCTCAGCAGTTAAGAGCACTACCTGTTCTTCCAGAGGATTCGGGTTCAATTCTCAGCACCCACATGGCAGCTCCCAACTGTCTGCAACTCCAGTTCCAGATACCCAACACCCTCATATAGATATACATGCAGGCAAAACACCAATGCACATAAATAAAAATAAAAAAAAAAAGAATGTTACCCTCAATACCAGAAAGAAGAAAAGGACTAAATCACAAAAAAGCTCCAATACATGGAAAAGGCACCTATGTAAATCTACACAAACTTCCTTTGTTTCCTTTGCCTGGTCACCCTTACACACATACGCATGCATGCGCGCGCGCGCGCGCGCGCGCACACACACACACACACACACACACACTGTCCTTGGTGGTTAGTGGAAGGTATTATATAAGCTTATATTCTCAACCATTTCTCCCCAAGTATCTATCTTCATGAATACATATTAACAAATTTATTTTCTTTTGTGATACAGATCTGGGTGGGGAGGAATTTAAAGGCTAGAGGAAAAATTATTTTCCTTTCCCTACTTTTTTTTCTAAAGGGGAAGGTGTTTTGCCTGCATGTGTGTCTATACAGCACTTGCACATCTTGTGCCCATGAAAGCCAGAAGAGGGCATCTGATCCCCTGGAACTGGAGTTAGAGACAGTTGTGAGCCATGATGTGGATGCTAGGAATTAAACCTACGTCCTCTGAAAGAGCAAGCAGTGCTCTTAACCACTGAGCCATCTCTCCACTCCCATGTTTTTGTTTTTTTCCTCTCCTACTCTTAAAATACATTTTTTTCTCTTGTTTCTGTGCTGGGGATCAAACCCAGGGCCTGCACATGGCAGGCAGCACTCACCACCTAGCTATATTCCCAGCCTTGAAAGATTTATTCTCCCTGTTCTATGAAATTGTCAATCAAATGCACAATTAACTCCTGCCAAAGATTGTATGTTATTGTCAGGTTGAAGTTCAAATAAAATAAAACTATGAAAATCATCCAGGAATTTATAAGGATATCAACTGCTAAAATGCCAAGGAATTAGAAAATCTGGTTCTGTCACATACATATCTCCAGTCTCACAAAACGAAGAATCTAAGAAAATCAGGTCACCAAAGAAACCACAGGTGGATCTCTCTGCCTTTCTTCCTCTCTCTTTTCTTTCTTTCTCACTCATTTATTGAGTTTTATGTTTTAGATTTTGTGTGTGTGTGTGTGTGTGTGTGTGTGTGTGTGTGTGTGTGTGTGTGTGTAAAGAGGATGTTGGGTTCCCTGGAGCTGGAGTTACGGGCATTGTGAACTGTTGGGAACTGAACTTGGGTCCTAAGAGCAGTATCAGGGTCTCATGTAGCCCAGGCTGGTCTCAAACTCACGACATAGCTGGGGACAACCTTCAACTCCTGATCCTGCCTCCATCTCCCAAGTACTGGGACCACAAGTGTGCACTACCGCACCCAGCTTCCTCTACATTCCTGTGCTTCATAGTGAGCTCTCCTTGAGGTTGTAAGATATAGAATGATCTTGTTCCTAGGAAATGTTCCTCCTTTTTTGCATTGCAGAGGACAGACACGGAACCTCAAGAATGCTAGGTATGTGTTCTATCACTCGGGTGTACAGCCCACGAGCTCTCCCTGGGAAACTTAAAAAACAAACAAACAAAAACATTATTTCTGAAACATCCATTGATGAGAGAGTCTAGCTCCTTTGACAAATATGTAAAACTTACTTGCATTAATGAGGAGAGTGGTAATGTGACCATCCAAAAATGGCAGCCACCTAAAATTTATTTATATTTGGTTTTAGGATATGTTCTGGTATTTGTATTTGAACATGAGTTTGAGGGATGCTGTGGTTAAGAATTTTTAATACTGCAAGTAACAGACCGAAGTCAGCATCAAACATGACTTAGGAAAAACAGAACAATTGTCTCAGATTCCTTACACATCCATTCCAAATACTCGCCTTGGAATAACGCAAAGCACCAGAGTAAATGGAACACAGAGAGTGTTCCTGCCGTGCAGCCCTGGGCTGTCAACCAACGAGCTAGGGCAACGCACATGTAGCACACAGGGGGCAAGAACATTAAATCAGGGTTTGCCTGTGGCGTACTGTTCTACACCCGAGATGACAAGTCTTCAGAGAAATAAAGCCAGCTGTGAGAAACACTCACTAACAATCACAGCCTATTCAGTCTGGACAATGTCCAAATGCTACCTGAAGCTCCATCCATCCATCCTCTCCCTAGGACTCTGCCACTTGGCCGCCTGGGGAGAAACTGTCCAGTCAAGAACTGCTTCCGCTCTCTCTCGGGCAACGTAAGCAGTCAAACACCAAACAGGAGAATGGAGGTTTATGTCTACACTAAAATACCTGACAGAAATGTGGAGATAGGCCATAATGCTCAGGGGAAAATAATAAAAATATTCCCAACATACTGTCATTTACCTGTGGATTTCCTAATCACACTTTTTCATTTCAGTGCATCCAGGAGCAGACTGACAGTGATCACTGAAGTTGTGAATGTTAATGGACACCATGACAGGTCAGCTGTTACACAAACGAACAGATAATTCTTTGCCTCTTAAGTAGTTACATATTTTTGCCAGGAATAGTGGCACATGCCCATAATCTCAGCATCAGGAAGGCAAAGGTAGAAAGCAGAAGAATAGTGAGTTCAATGCCAGCCTGGGCTACATAGCAAGACCCTGTCTCAAAACAAAACAAAAAAGGCTTTGTTAATCAAAATGCATGATTTTAAATGTATCTGAAAAATGAATACATACAAAAACCCAAATGTAATTTTTTTTTTTACATTTGTTTGACATATGGAGGTGGCCAAGCATGAGTTTGCTGTGGTATAAAGTATTTTAATACAGGAGCTAGAGAGATAGCTCAATGGTGAAGAGTGCTTGCTGCTCTTGCAGGGGACCCAGGTTCAGTTCCCGGCACCCACATGGTAGCTCACAACCATCTGTAACTCCAGTTCCAGGGGACCCAATGCCTTTTCTGACCTCTGCAGACTCCTGCACATAAGCAGTGCCATACGTACACTCAGGTACACACACACACACACACACACACAAAATTAAATATTTTTAAAATATCTTAATACATATAAAATCAAAATACATAAATGATGCACATTAAATATGCTCATTAGATTGTAGCAATAAGTTTCTTTTCCATGATATGAGATTTTTATTAAAATTGCATTACAATTAAAATACGTGAATATGTTTTTTGTCAAGGATCTTTATGTTTAATTTCCTTCTCATGACAGGATAATAGAGTGCCAAGCCCAACAAGTATTACATTCAAGATCCAGGTAGGCTTTTTTTTCTTTGGACAGGGTCTCCTGTGTCCAGGATGGCCTTGCTCCCACTCTATCTGTGGATGACCTTGAACTTCTGCTCCTCCTGCTTCCTCTCCCAAATGCTGGGATCACAGGCACACAGAACCACCCCAGCTTAGGCAGGGACTGAACCCAAGGCTTTGTGCATACTAGGAAAACCCCAGGCCCATGATAAGCTTTTATATCACTCTAAATAACGGGTAAAGAGGACTGTTACTAGATCTCACCAAGAAGAAAGGTAACCGATACCTTACTTTTAAAAGATGCTTACATTATCAGAATATTTTGTTAAGTGTTCACAGAAAGTTCTAAATAGTTTTTTTCTGAGAAAACTTAAAATATAAATTTAAGAGACAATAAAAGAAGATTAATGATAGCTCTATATGGAGATATTTTCCACTGTTTCTGGGTTTTGCTCCATTTGAAATCTATATAAACCTTATCATCTGAGATGGGCTGTTGCTGTGGGATGTTCTGTATGGCAAATGTGTTGCTAATAAAACACTGATTGGCCAGTGGCTAGGCAGGAAGTATAGGCGGGACTAACAGAGAGAATAAAAAGAACAGGAAGGTGGAAGGAGACGCTGCCAGACGCTGCCAGCCTCCGCCAGGACAAGCAACATATAAAGATGCTGGTAAGCCACGGGCCATGGGGCAAGGTACAGAATTATAGAAATGGATTAATTTAAGATATAAGAACAGTTAGCAAGAAGCCTGCCACGGCCATACAGTTTGTAAGCAATATAAGTCTCTGTGTTTACTTGGTTGGGTCTGAGCGGCTGTGGGACTGGCAGGTGAAAGAGATTTGTCCTGACCATGGGCCAGGCAGGAAAACTCTAGCAACAGGCTGTTATTTTTGTTATTGGGATGGTAAAGTTGCTACTCAACACTCAGTCACTGTTCATAGATAATATATATTTTCTCAATAAATAATGTTAAGAGGTTAAATATTTCAATATCCAGTTTAATATATAAGTAATACAAATTACTAACATGAAAACAAGTATTATTCACCAAAAGGCAACATTAGATTTGGAGTCTCTATAGTTCTTTACTCGTTAGACTCAAATATATATATATATATATATGAAGCACAAATCCTAATTAGTCTTATTAAATAAAAACCCGGAGTCAGATATTAGGGTGAAAGCTGAAAGATCAGAGAAGCAGAGCAGCAGCCACTAGAGAGACTTCTTACCTCTACAAAATCTCAGACTGAATCCTCTAGGAATCCTCAAACTGAATGGGCCTCTAGATCCTGTCTCCACCCACCTTCTATTCCTGTCTCCACCTCCCTAGTGCTGGGATCAAAGTTGGGAGCCACCACTGCCAGGCCTCTATGGTTAACTAGCGGCTAGCTCCGCCCTCTGATCTCCAGGCAAGCTTTGTTAGAACACAAACAAAATATCATACAACATATTTTTGTTGTTGTTTTGTTTTGTTATTTTATTAGTACGAGAGTCTTGCCAGCATGTATGTCTGTGCATCACTTCCATACAGTGCCCTCAGAAGCCAGAAGAGGATATGGGATCCCCTGGAACTGCAGTGCATTCCAAGCTCTAATAGCTAAAGCAATTCAGCATTGAACACACCTGATGAGTTATATACCTGAAAATAACTAGATTTTTGTAAACTGCTCTTTTCTCTGATTTTGTTTTGTAAAGTCTTTGCGACACTTTATAGCTGTTGTCTGTTGATACTGTGCTACAAGACGTACGCATCCTTTTCCTACAAGAAATCGGTGTATTTAACAGGCATCAGGAGGCCACACTTCCAGCTGACCCTTCAGATAAGAGGGATAAGGGCTGGGAGACAGCTCTGCAGTTGCAAGCACCTGCTGCTCCTCTAGAGGACCCAAGTGGGGTTCCCAGCACCCACGTTTGGTGGCTCATGACTGCCTGTAACTCTAGCTCCAGGATATCCCATGTCCCTTTCTGGCCTCTTTGGCTCCTGCACGCATGTGGTGCACACACACACACACACACACACACACACACACACACAGAGGCACACCCTTTAATTCCAGCACTTGGGAGGCAGAGGTAGGCAGAGCTCTATGAGTTGGAGGCCAGCTTGCTCTACAGAGTGAGTTCCAGGACAGCCAGGGCCATATATAGTAAGACCTGTCTCACTCACCCCCAATCAATCAATCAATCAATCAATCTTTAGTACATATAATCTTTATACACATGAAAGATAAGGAAAAGCTTCCACCATACAATCTGTCAAGCAAAAGGCCTACTGAAAAGGGACTCAGCATTCATAAAATTTCCCAAGACACCACGTAAACGTAGCCTAAGAGCTCTTCCTTCTAAACAGTTGCTTTTGTTTGGCCAAGAAAAGGGGCCTCTGGCACTGGTTTCCTGCCTGCCTGCTGTACTTCTTCCTTCCCAACCCCCTAACATAGATCAGATCAAAGGGCAAAGCCTCATCACACCAAGGAGGGAGAATTAAAAACAAACCACACGGCGGTTAGCATCGAAGTCTTCAGAGAAAAACCATTCTGAGGCAAGGGGCACACTGTCAGTCAAAACGGAGCCCTGGGGCCAGCCCTTCCGAAAGTCACTAAGGCCAGAGGTTACAGAGAAGGGATTCTTAAGCAAGGTGATCTGACACCAACTGAACGTCTTCTAACTCTGGCTGCTGTACTCTCCTGACATTTCTTTCAGGTACATGCAAATTCAAATTTCAAGAATTTTTCACACCAAGCCACCAACAGACTGTAACAGAGCATCCCAAATCCTCAGGATCGAAGGATGAGCAAGGAAAAGCCAGGGCTGGCCGCAGTGACACGGGGCCCTGAAACAATGGACTCCGAAGAATTAAGGCTTCTGTGGGAACCCCTTGCTCGGGAAGAACGGGCTGAAGCCTGGGGCCAGGGAGGAGGCCTTGCCCCCCAGTAGAGACCGCATGGTTCTGCACCGCATCGCACAGCTAAGTCGCACAGACATGTCTCCTTTCATCTTTTCAATAAAGCTCTAACACTGCTACATCAAAGGCAGACAGAGTCTAAGAACCTTTCTCTCCCCAGTTCTGGCTGAACTGTAAATAAATCCATTTTCCTTTACTAATTTGTTGCCTTGTTTCTCTGCAATACGGGGAAACTGAGGCAATACATTTACAGACCTAAGTGCCCATAATGCTATCTCCCCACACCTTTTCTCCTGTCTGCCCAAACTTTCCTTTGTTTACCTAAGGCTCTAACCACCCCGCTGGGTTACTCCTCGCTAGATGTTCAAGTGTGTATATGTTCACACATGTTCATAAACTTCTATTTGTGGCTGGGAATGGTGGCACTAAGGAGGCTGGGCATTTGACGCTGGCTTCACCTACACAGCAAGTTCAAGACCAGCCTGGGCTACACAGTTAGACTCCATTTAAAAACACAAAACCAAATAAACAAACTTCTGTTTAACTCTTGTTAATCTGTCATCCAGTCGTCTGTGGGTCCAGTCAGAGAGCCTCACACCAGAAGAAAGACTGTTCTCTTCTCCTTCACTCCACTGACATACCACACTGCCAAGCTGTCTCCATTTTCCTCCAGATTTGGCCCAAGAGCTTCGTGTCTGTGACGATGTTCCTTTGTATCACTGTTTCAATAAACTTAACATCTCCTGAGTTCTCCAAGTCCCGATACTGAACCCCAAACCTAGACATGGCCTTGGGGACTTCCAACCCCCCAGTGCCATGAGAAATGTACCTTGTGGGACAGAATCATGGAAGAAAATTTGACAGTCAAATTCTCTTAAATTTTTACTAAAATCTAGTTGGGCATGGTGGCATGTACCCGTGATGCCAATGCTCAAGAGACAGAGAAAGAATGATCAATGCAAGTTCGAGTCTAGCCTGGTCTGCACAGCAAGCTCCAGGCAAACTAGGGCTATGTGGTGGAACTCCCTTTCAAAAATAAGCAGATCGGGGCTGGAGAGATGGCTCAGAGGTTAAAAGCACTGACTGCTCTTCCAGAGGTCCTGAGTTCAATTCCCAGCAACCACATGGTGGCTCACAACCATCTGCAATGAGATCTGGTCCCTCTTCTGGCCTGCAGGCAAACATGCAGACAGAATACTATATGCTTTATAAATAAAATAAATCTTTAAAATAAATAAGTAGATTATTAAAGTCTTCAGTTTAGGGGCTGGGGAACTGGTTCAGTGGTTAAGAGCACTTGTTCTTGTAGAGGACTCAGGTTCCAGTCCCAGAACCTACATGGTGGCTCACAACTGTCCCTAACTCCAATTCTAGAGAATTCAATGCCCTTTGCTGACCTCCGAGGGAAGCAGACAGGTACCTAGTGCACAGACATACATGTGAACAAAACACCACACACATAAAAATAAAATAAATACATTTTAAAAAATAATTTAATTTCTCTGTGAGTTTGAGGCCAACCTGGTCTACAGAGAAAGTTCCAGGACAGCCAAGGCTACACACAGAAACCCTGTCTTGAAAAAACAATACAAGGAAACAAAAAAAATTAACGTAATTTAATATTCAATTCAGGAGCTGGAGAGATGACTCGGTGTGTAAAATCACTTGCTGTGAGACCTTGAAGACCTGAGTTCGACACCAGCACCTACAAACCAGACTGGACATTGTACCACACACACCTGTAACCCCAGGCTATGGGAGATGGCGACAGGAAGATCCCTAGGCCTTGCTGGCTGCCCCAAGAGCTCCAGGTTCAGGGACAGTTCTCAAAGGAATAAGGCAGAGAGCGATGGGACACTCTGTCCTCTACCGGAGTGTGCACAGACACACCCACCCGTACACCCAAGACATACATACACAATTCTCTCTCCCCCCTTCCTCTCCCTCCCTCCCCCTCCCCCACACCCCTTAAACACAGGTGAATTAGACTTGGGATGGTAAAGGTATTTGCTTAGCATGCATGAGGCTTTAGGCTCAACTCCCCAGCACTTCACAAAAATAGACAAAAAGAAAGAAATACTGAGGGGCTGAAGGTCATTGGGTAGCTGTTGTTGTTATTGTTGTCTAAAAGCATGAAGAAGTGTGAAAACTCTTTGGCTCTGAAACCTGAATTCTGTAAACAACAACAACAACAAAACCCTTCCATTCAGGGATTGTCACACACAGAAAGAAGGAAACACAGGTGTGTGTGCACCTCTTCTGACCCTCCTCACCTTTTCTTTAATTTCCCCGCTTCTTTTCAATCCGGACATTCTATTTAATCTCTCCTTTCTACATAAAAATCCCCACAGGTGGTTACCAGTCGACCAGCCCCATAGCAACTGATCCTTTTCTTCTGCATAAACATCGAAGGGCCCTTGGCTCGGCTGCCCAGAGCAGGGCACACTGCTCACCATTATCTCAGTGAACACTAGCCGCTTCTCGGGGAAAGGATGGAGCCCAGAGCATCCGATCTACCTCAGAAACACCGCTACATGGCACGGTTACAAGGCCAGGAGCAGGCATGGAAGAGTAATTCCCCAAGAGACCAGCTCTTTAATATTTAAAAATAGCCTCGAATAAGTGAGCTTTTATTGGATCCTACTTAAACACATAACCAAAGGCTGTTAATTTAAAAAAAAAAAAAAAAGGCTAGCATGACAGTTGAGTGGGTTAAGGTGCTTGACCACCTGAGTTCAATCCCTGAGACCTACATGACAGCAGGAACTGACCCCTGCGATTTGTCCTCTGACCTTCCACAAACACACTGTGGCTCATGTGCCCAAGTTCTTGCTCATGTGTACACACAAATAAGTAAATACATATCATTTATTTTCTTCTAAATCTCGGACTATAGAGGGAATGAAAACATGAAGAGGATGTCAGATAGCATTACAGAATAATTTCCTTTTTTAGAGATGTTGCTGCCTTTACATAGAAGTCATTCTCAGGAGACAATGTCTTCATCTTACTTTCAAATATTCAAGACAAAAATCATGCACAGACACACATGTAACTATATAAAATATATGCATGCATACATATATGGAAACGCACATATCAGACAAAGCTCGGTATCTTGGCTAGACCATCCACACCTCGGCTACGTCACGACTCTGCAGACAGTGAGTAACCTTAACTAGCAAACTGACAGGGTGGAAACAGCTCCCACACACTGAACGGAAAGACCTTCATCCTTACGCTGTGGACACACGGTGGGTCTGCAGCAGCCACATCGCCTTTGGGAAGCTTCAGCCTTGCCGGAAGCTACCTTCCCTCCCAATGCCTTTGGCAAGGATGATGTCCCCCCCCCCCTTCCTTCAACCCGGCCTCCTCAGTTCTAAAAAGACGGTACACCTAAATAATTAAGATTTATTTAGATGTAAGAACCCAGAACACCTGAAGATCTTCAGACATCATCCAAATATGCAATCTCCATCCTAGGTCTTCAGTTCTGAGTACCAATTAACAAAAAGCACGTAAATTGTGGTGAAGTTTAACTGGCACTAGCCCCAGGAGGCTGAAGTCTGTTGAGATGTTCTACTTCTGAGGGAAGACGGATGCCTGGATGATGAAGGCCCCATACAGACACAGCTTTCCTGAGTACCGTCTCCCTACACAGCCTTTCCCTCCCTAGAAAAGCCCTTTATGCCCCTGAATTATCTGAGATGGAACACTGAGGACCATAACCCCTCCATCTTCTCAAGATGCTGGCCCTTGAATAAACCTGGTATCTTCCCACTAACTCCAGTCCCTCAGTTATTGGCTTTCAAGAGCGGGCAGCCCAGATTTGGATCCAGTAACAATTTCTATTCCTTTGTAAATTCATTTTATGCCTTATCTGAAAGTGGATGAGACTTTCAGTTTTCCAGCTGGTCTGAACACCTTACTGGTTCTTTAACTAATAAGTAAAAGGAAATCTTTGACAGTTTGTTTTCTACCTGTATGAGTCATAATTTTAGCCTCTTTTAAAAATGTACTCTTAGCCAGGAATAGCGCTGCACGCCTTTAATCCCAGCACTCAGGAGGCAGAGGCATAGGCAGGCCTGATCTACATAGGGAGTTCCAGGACAGCCAGGGCTACATCCTGAAGGCCCGACTCGAAAAGCAACAAAAGGCGCTCTTGGCCTCCTATGGTGGTATATCTGTGGAAGGAGGCTGTGGAGGGAGGCTCCTGAATTCAAGGCCATCCTGGCTACATAGTAGCAAGGGCTTCTTAGTGGGTAAAAGGGCTTGCCACACAAGCCTGACAACCTGAATTCAATCCTCAGAACTCACATAAAAAGCTGGCTGCAGTGGCATGCATCCTGAATTGAGAAGAGAAGGCAGAGAGAGGAACTGCCTAGATGCTCACTGGCCAGCTAGCCTGGAGTGCTCAGTGCTGCAGCAGCAACAAGATGCTGAGATCCTGTCTCAACAAGATGGAAGGAGAAATTCTGCTCCAGCAAGTTGCCCTCTGAGCTCCACAGGAGCACCCAGTCACGAACAAGCTGTCACACTCATATACACACCACACACACACACACACACACACACACACACACACACACACACACACACGGGGTGGGGGGGAGAGAATAAAATAAGAATTTTTTAAAAATATAATGGCTGGGGGTGGTGATACACACCTTAACTATCAGTACTCAAGAGACACAGGTAGATGGATCTCTGTGAGTTCCAGGCCAGCCTTGTCTACATTGCAAGTTCTAGCCCATCCAGGACTACATAGTAAAACCCTGTCTAGGAAAAGATAAAAATTCTAGAAGAGGCTAAATGGATTTATTTACATCAGCTATCAGTTACCCAGTTTGGGGCTGGGGTCAGGAGTGGGCCCTGACTAGGAAGAAGCATTATGGGATGCTTTGGTGTGATGGTGAGGTCTTAAATCGACCAAAAGCTTGGGTGCACAGGAATGAGCAGCTGCTGAAGCTAAGTACATGTGTGAGTGTTATTCTGATCATATGCAAATTCCATCCTGTATAAATTACATCTTCCGAGAACTATGCGTTAATATTAAACTCTACTTAATGAGTATTTAAGAACTGTCTTGACATCTGCAACTTACTTTGAAACCCATTCCTAAGAGACGGGTAGGAGGCAGGCATGGCGGTGCATGGCTGTAAGCCCCGCACTTGGGAAGCTGAGCCGGAGGATCACCAGATGGAGACAGCCTGAGATACACACACAAACAAACAAAGGGAACATAGAAGACAATAGGCTGGGGTTCGGCTCTGTGCTGAGTGTGGGCCTGAGTTCAACCCCATATCACAAAGAGAAGGAAAAGGGAAGAGTCCAGAAACAGTAAGTAGTGCTGCATGCCTGCCGTTCTAGAACGGGAGAGACAGACACAGAGGGCCTGGGAATTCACAGGAGACCTACAGGAGACCCTGTCTCAACTCCTTCACCCCACTCTGCCCCCCACAAAAAAGTATGGAAAATGTTAACAAAACAATCTAGATGGTGAGTATACTGGTTTTCATCATAAAATTCTTACAACTTAGGCAGGTGTGGTGGCGCGCACCTTTAATCCCAGCACTCGGGAGGCAGAGGCAGGCGGATCTCTGTGAGTTCAAGGCCAGCCTGGGCTACCAAGAGAGTTCCAGGAAAGGCGCAAAGCTACACAGAGAAACCCTGTCTCGAAAAACCAAAAAAAAAAAGACAGAAAACTATTTTCTCAGGCTGGGGAGATGACTTAGTCAGTAGAGCGTTTACCACAGAAGCATGAGAACGGGAGCTTGTGTCCCCAGTACCAACGTAAAAACAGGGAATGGTGGCAGGTCTATTGCTCCAGCTCTGTGGGACTGAAACCAGCTTATCCTGGGAACACTCTGGCCAGCCACTATAGCCAAATGGCAAAAAATAGTGTATGGTGACTTGATTAGGAATTGCCCCCACAGGCTCATATATTCAAATGCTCAGTCAACAGGGAGTCCACTATTTAAAAGGATTAGAAGGATTAAGAGGTGTGGCCTTGTTGGAGCAGGTATGGCCTTATTGGAAGAAGTGTGTCACTTGGGTTTAGCTTTGAGGTTTCAAAGCCCATAATAAGCCCAGCGTCTGTCTGTCTCTCTGTCTCTTTCTCTCTCTTTGCCTGAGGATCAGAACACAGCTCTCAGCTACTGCTCCAGTGCCTGGCTGAATGCTGTCATGCTTCCCATTATGATGATCGTGGACTAAGCCTCTAAAACTGTAAGTAAGCCCCAATTAAATGCTTTCTTCATAAGAGTTGCCACGGTCATGGTGGCTCTTCACAGCCATACAACAGTGACTAAGACGTGATGGAAAATGCAGAGGAAGGCATCTGGCCAACCTCTGGCCTCCACATATGCACTCACACAGTGAGCACACCTACACACACACCAAAAGAAAAGAAGAAAGACACTTTTTAAAAAGAATACTCTCATCTTCCCTCTATGTTGTAGGTGTCTAGAATACATTCCTGAATAAAAGGCATAAGAATTTCCATCC
>CABHPR010150409.1:72584-86138 GCA_902168415.1 Peromyscus melanophrys | reverse complement strand
GAGAGAGAGAGAGAGAGAGAGAGAGAGAGAGAGAGAGAGAGAGAGAGAGAGAACGAGAGAGAGAGAGAGCGCAGATGGGGCCAGATGGACTCAGATATTGGCTACCAAGAGACAGAGATATAGATATGGCTGAACAAAATGATGTGACTAAAATAAAAACCAATAGGAAAGCAAAGGTGATGTAATAAATCTAGTTATAATTTTGTATTTTCCTACCACTCTGCAAGGGACATTTTAGAATCTCCACTTACAAAAGCATAGACAGGGAACCAAATAAACTGAAAGGGCTCCTCATCTAACATTTTACAAATCCAAGGAAGGACAAGGTTTTCATTCAATTGTTTATCCTTCATCTTTCTATGACAAATCTCACTATTTGACTGGGTTTCCTTCAATGCCCCTTTAATCCTTTTTTTTCCTTCTGATGTCCATTAGTTCCTAGCTGGTCTTCACTACTGTCTGTGGGGGCTGCCCCAGTGTGGCTAAGTATGGGAACAATCCCTGACAACATCATAAGTCACATGATGTTCTTGAGACAAAGGAAAACTAAGCACTACGTTGTTGTAGTAATTCATCTTTGATGAATACAAAATAACTTAGCAAAAGCAGGTTCAAACTGGAATTGTGATAAGGCGAGTCCATTAGCACTCCAGCAAATTCACATGAGTTCTGGAAAGGTTTTAGGGATGGAGCTAAGCCTTCTAATTATCTTTAGATGGAATCATATTAGAAATTGAGCTCTATTCCCCTCTGTATCAGACTCACTGGCTGTTAGTTACTTTGGGAGGAGTATTAACCCTTCAGGGCCTGCAATATCTCTTTTCCTGTGGATTGGCATTTAGCAGCAGAAATAGCACATTTCAGATAAATACCTCTGGGGCTCTTTCTCATGCCAATATGTTATATATGAATCTCTCTTACTCATGAAAAAGAAGTTAGAGATAAAATCTTCACGTTTTTCCATTACCACAAGACTGGCTGCATTCACAATTCCTATGCTCAGCAAGCACAGAAAGATTTCAAATCTATCTTTAACTTTTGCCTATAATTTTTGAAATCTCTCACAAGCATAAATATTTCAGTTTTATTTTCTAAGTGCCTAAGTTCATTGTGATACATGTAGAAACCAACATTTTCTTCCAAGGAATCTCTCTATCGATGTTAAAATATTGTTTTTTATCAGAGGCTATATCAAGATCTTCTCCTTGCCTTAAACAAAAATCCAAGGTCAAGTTATAATCTGTTTCTCTTGTCAAATAATATTTTCCCAATGCTGATTTTTTTTCTTTGAAATATTTGCAGTGTACTTTTGAATGAGAAAATAATCTATCTGCTCCTGAACTTGGTGAGTTAAATCCTCTGAGTATAACTGGCACTTACATTTCCATTGATGAGCTAGTTTGGCAATGCTGAGATAGATGTGTCGACCATAATATGCTGTTCTGTGCTGACTCTAATGCCTGGTATCACATTACCCAGCCGATCAAATTAATGATTTCAATTAAATTAGTACATTTCATATAGAATTTATTTCAGGTAATAATATTAGGATATTTTGTTAATTATTTAGAAGGCATTTTTAATCAGTGCTATTAAATAGTTGACATACTGAAATATTTTAGATAGAAAGGTATGTACAAACATCAAGGTACATACTGAATATGAAGTAATCTCCTTTAAAGCACAATTCAAGCACAGACTGGGTTGTAAGTAATCCCTTTTCACTAGCACCCTCTGAAAAATTAGTAACTATTTTATAAGGCAATGTGAACAGCTCAAAATTCCAGGACAGGTTTCTCAGAGGTTATCCCAAGAAGACTTTTTGTTTATACAGAGAAGATTATATTAGATAACATGCCATAGAGCTTTTGAATTCCTGAATTGTTTCAGGGGGCCAGACAGAATAGAAGATTGTGCACACCAGCAGCCTAGGCTCTTTCCATTACTACAACTTCCTACATATGCCTTTGAAGGAGTGGTCAGTGCAGTAACCATCCCATAGTCAATGCTTTCCCTAATGAGTGTGCAGTCTGTTTGTATCCAATTTTGCCTTTTTTTTTTATGGCACATTGAATAAAAGATTGCCCAGCACCATTCACAAAATTTCTCCTCACATGGTAGACTACAATAGTCACCGGAGAAGTTTTGCCTTTCTCCCTTGCCCTTTGAAACATGAAGTACCTGTTACTTTAGCAAATGAAATTGACAGATTTTACAGAACAATGCCCTCCCTGTAATAATTTAACAAAGTAGCTTTGGACCCTGTCTTCATGGTTTTGGTTTTTTGGTTTTTTTGTTTTTTTTTTTTACATTTATTTATTTTATTTTATGTGTGTGGGTGTTTTACCTGTATGTATGTGCACCATGTGCATGCATTGCCTGAGAAGGCCAGAAAAGAACATCAAATTCCCCTATAACTAGAATTAGAAATGATTGCTACCTGCCATGTGAGTTCTGGTAATCAAACCTAGCAAGAGCAGCCAGTGCTCCTAACTGAACCATCCAGGCTCCCTACTGAAGCATTTTTAATACGAAAACTAATAAGGCTACATAAATTCCTAACACTCAATAAGTTGTTAAAAGAAATTAGAAGCCACCACCCTCCCATCTGTTATTAAGGCTTCTATTGGCATTACAGCCACTCTGAGACATTAGAGGTAGGTTGCATACAAGTAAATATTCATCCAGCTTCAGAAGATGAACCACAGTGTGGATTAGAACTGGGATTTCAGGAAGTTAGTGGTAAAGGTGGGATATCTTAGAATTTGTGTGAGAAGTATTTTTTTTTCATAGATAAGTTTGTCTTCAACAGAATAGATTTTCTGATTTTTGTCTGGTACCATCATTGAAAATGGGAAAACAAACTTTATCTTCAATGATGTTCTCTGTGTGCACTTCATATGAAGTCAAGCATTCATTTTGGGAAAACATCCTAATTTTTCTACTTGGAGAAGGTTTGCATCAATATCTGTCTGTGCTTTCTCATGCACTTTTATTCAGAATTGCCATCAAATGAGTCAACCGTTTCATAACACTTTAGCAAACTGTGTAATAGTGCTATATAAAGGTCCACATTATCATCGTTATTTCATCTCCCATTGCTGAAGAGGAGCCTTATATCTACAGATTAGCTGCAGCAATGGTGGGATGAATTTGGCAAAATATATATAAAATACCTTTGTATGGTTGAGCTATTATCTCTAAAGAATTCTTTCTTGGAAATACCATTCCAGAGTCCATGAGTTTGTGGACTATCAATTAAATAAAATTTATAAATTAGTTCTACACAGTGGTATAGCATTTTACTCTTCAACAAATAATGTAATGGAATAGCAACATCACCGCCTTTTGTACAAAACTGATTGGAGCTCTTTATTTGAATATTTTGTCTTTTAATGAATGTTTGAAACTAAAATAATTATTTTTCTATGACATTGCTGTAACTTTTTATAATCACAAAATTACTTTATGTTAGTGAAATAGTCATTTATTTTGTTCATATTACTAATATATTTCCATTTATCTAATGAAAGCTTGATATGTCATGATTATTTTAAAAATTTGTGGTTGGTAATGATTAATCAGACATATATGTTGCAAACATATTACAAAATATTTATCATTTAGTTTTATATTTTGATTTATTTTTTCCATAAATACTCATTCACATATAAGCACTTACTGTGTAAGAGATCCTTTAGGTATTTATAGGCATTCATATACATTAATTCTTGATAAATGAATAGTATGAGCTCTCTAAATTTATTCATATATATTACATCAAATTCTTGGTATTTATTCTCTTTATCATTAGCATAGTAAATATTTAGAGCTTAATTTTTAAGCATACATTTGTAACATAACTCTATTTCATGTGTGAACTTTAGTTTTGTACCTGGAGATGACATCTTAATATCCGAGCGCTTCCTTCTAAATCAGTCCTTTTCACTTGCAGTTTTTTCGTGAGGCATTTAGTATTTCTGTTACAATTTTATTTTGACCTTTTGCTCCAAACTTTCCATCTTTAGTCGATTAACTCATTATTTGAGTAATCCTATCTTGTTTTCCTCAAATTTGTCATACTTCCTAGGGAAAATAAACATGCTGTTCAAAAGAGGGACATTTTTGTCTCTTCTATTTTGGTGCTCACAAGGATTACATACATTACTTCATTCTGTGACCAATTTTCATAGTTCCCTCTTTTACAATGCCAATTGCCATGTGGGTGAGACAGTCTTGCTTCAGGAGAGCTGCCTGGGTTACCTGTGGGGTGATTGCTGCTATCCTCTCATCCCTGGGTTTTGCATTACTACCCACCCCTCTTTGTCTTTCAGCTACACCACAGTTTTCAGCCATCCTGCCCTTCCCTTTGTGAGTGACTGTTACTGCCCCCCCCACTCTGTTAGCTCCTTTTTATCATTCATTACATCACAAAGAAACAGTTTAATCCAGCATTTTACCCAGATTTCTCCACAATATACTCTTTTCAAACTTCCTTAGCCATGGGAAAAAGGCAGATTCTATATTTGATATTACAAATCTCTGTTTGCTTCTTACTTTTGTTGAAAATGAGTTATTGGCCCACTGACTGCATATTGTAGTTGTCCAAGAAAGATTTTTAAAGATATTAATAAATGGATTCTTATTCTTAATAACATCACTCAAACCCTTCAGAGAATATTGTGGAAGAGGATGCAGAGAGATTATAAGGGTCAGATTATCAGGGTGTTTGCTGTTAGATTGCATCACCTAGTAATTTACGAATCTTGTAACACAGTCTGGCTGAATTTATAACTACAACTATCTCACTCTAGTTCTGATTGATTTTTCATCCATTAAGTTATTTTGATATCTGATTAATTTCTGCTCAATTCATTTACTTATAGCATTACACTCAAGTTATTACACGCAGATATTATATTCAATTATTCAATCTTATTACATTCAATTACTCTATAGATTTCTAATTGCATTGCCTTTATGCTGTTTTTCTGAATGCATCAACCTTTCTTCTATTCTTTGCACTACCTGTCCCATTGACAGTTGCTAAGTAGGTATTTATTTTCAAATTAACCCTCAGTAGCAATTTTGTCTCTTCTTCAGCTTTTGTTTAGCATCCATAAGAAAATAACTCGTCATCTCTTTCTTCAAGGCAGTCAGGGAGAACTTTCAAGTGTATCTCTAGATTCTACCAACAGTTTTACTGTTGCTTTAAACAGTAAAGACTCTTTGGGGAAGAGTGGGCACATGCATGGACACAGAGACATTTTCTCTCAATCCTTAACATCTTGTTCATTTTAGAAAGAACAATTTACAAAGATAGTTTACACTCATATGCTTGTTTCAAGTATTTTGCAAAACAAATGCTCTGACCAAATACTAAATAGTACATAGAGTTCATTTAAGGATCAAAATTGTATTTATTTAGTTAACAGTGTATATTCAAGTCAAATCAGGATAGTGTTATATACAGCATCTAAAAAACATTATATGTTATTCTCAAGGCTGTCAAAATTGCTTATCAGCAAAAGTGCTTGCCATGCAAGCATGAGAACCAGAGTTTATATCTCTAGAACCCATGTAAAACTCAGGCAGGCGTGGCAGCCTTTCTATAATTGAGCACCCTGGAAGGTAGAGACAGAGTATACCCACCCTAACAAGCTGGCTAGAAAGATTTACAAAAGCAGTGTTCTCCTGTGGGGGGCCCCAAAACAACTTGACCACATAGC
Organism: Peromyscus melanophrys; assembly: GCA_902168415.1. NCBI lineage: Eukaryota > Metazoa > Chordata > Mammalia > Rodentia > Cricetidae > Peromyscus > Peromyscus melanophrys. The sequence continues at coordinate 80,409 of CABHPR010150409.1, read as the reverse complement.
TGCCATGACAGGCTTAGAGGCCCAGATACAGCTTCTGGCAGACCCCACCCAATGGGGCCTGTGTCTAAGGGGAAATACCTGAGACACAGACACAGCTTCTGGCAGGTAACACCTGGAAGAGTCATGAGCTGACCCTACCAAGTGGAGCCTGCATCTAAGAGGAAATACCTGACATTCCAAGCATTCTCTATACCCCTAGAAAAATGTCAGCCAATCAGGACCTTGAATCCTGGAAATCCCCTCACCCCAACCTCTGCTATGATAAAAACCCCACCCTGCTTGGGCTCTGGGTTCTCTGCTCTCATTGCTGCATCAGACAGACAGAGAGACCAAGCTCTGAGCTTGAAGATAATAAAGACTCTTTGCTTTCACGTGCAGGATTAGGTCTCCATGGTGGTCTTTTGGGGGTCCCCAAGATCTGGGAATAGCACTCCAAGTTCAGTGAGAGACACAGCTTTACAACAAAGAAGACATTAGATGTTAACCTTGGGCCTCCACATACATGCAAAGAAACGTATTTAACTCCACACATCCCCTCACACACGTGAACATGCATATAGACATGCATGCACATTGCACACACAAACAAAAAAAAAAGATAAAATTAAAAATAAATAAATAAATGGAAATTTCTCTCCCAGAAAAACAGCTGAGAATAAATTAACAACTGAATTCTATTGCATTAGAAGGGGTGGTGCTTCAAAGATTTATGTGTATCAAAAGATCTAAGAGCTAAGAAATTACTTCAAAAAGATTGTGCGTCAAAAAATGGTGTTATAATAAATAAATGGAAGTTGGTTTTTGATAAGATTTTGAGATGAAGCATCTAGAATTCATTAAAAAAAGAAATCTGAAAGAAGATTTTTTTCAGGTCTGGAGGCCAGTCACTGAACTCCCCTTAAATTTTAAAGCTCGTAGGTTCTCCCTGAACAAGTTCTACTTATATTTTAAAAATATCTTGGATGTTATTTTAACATATTTTATACAGTTTAATATTTTTATGTTGTATTTTTCCTACTCTTGAATATCTTTATTTTCTTTTCCATTTCCTCTTCCATATGATCATTCTTGGTTTTAATAAATATATTTATATTTTAACCAACAATACAGACAAGCTTTAACTTAGTATTCCCAAGTCAAGTTGACATCTTCGTGCTTACAGACATGGCTCCTAAATTCAGTGGTGCAATGAGTAAACCTGAAGCATAATTACCGCTTCATCATCGCATTTCTGCAGTGATTTAGAAAGACACATAAATACTAGCTTCCTCACCATAAATATGAATATAACATCAACACCTGTTAGACTAAATAAATAAAATTAGTGAATGAATGTGTTTTGGAAACTCTATTTTGTTGATGGAAATATTGCAAATATTTGGTCTTTCCTTAGAAGCCATGGGGACAGTAGATTTCATGATAACTCACATAGCTTTCTAGCCAGGCTTCCAACACTGCCTGCTTGCTCTTCTTAGAAACTGCTTCTTCAATGGTTCTTTCGGCTGTCTTCATGTCAAATGTTAATGCTGCAAATTTTGTTTACCTTCTAATAATCCTACTTCTTATTAATCATATCAATGTGTCATCAATATTTTCTAGTCCTCACACAGTATCGTAAGGCAGGTTTTTTTTTCCACCTGTTTTTCTACATTGCCAACATCTTGTCTCTCTGAGTCCAAAAGATCACACCTGTGCAATGTGGAAAGCATCCAACGTACTCTGCAGAGTGTTGAATTATGTTATCTCTTAGGTAGCTCTGTTGGTGCAATATCAGTGGAGTTAAGTGTTCTGTTCTATTGGCTTTTCACTCACTTTGCACATTTTGTCCTCCATGGTATTTTTCTTTCTGTCTCAATTATTTTTGTGTGTACATTCATTCCATTAAAAATGATGCCAGTTTTGAATTTAAGATTTTCCTTCTCAGTTCACATTTTTGCAAGATCAAATAGCAGCTTGCACAATGCACCAAATTTTAACATTTGGTCCAGTTAACTAGTTAATTATAACACATATATAACGTATAATGTGTATAATGCAAAATATTTAGTAGTTATTTTCAAATAAGGTACACTGAGGGTTTTATGTATGAGAAATGAATACATAATTGTGGAAAAGATCTGAACATTGAGAAATGTTAAAAATTGTTTTGCATTTCCTTTCTTAAAGAACATATTCATATTAATTATAGATATACCTTAAACACAGTGAAAAGATCTTATTAGCTCAGTTTATAGCAGCAGTGATGCAACATATCTCCCAAAACCACTTAATCCTTCCCAGAATTATTACACTATGACATCTGACATGACAGGACAACATAAATATAATCTTACTCACTAAAATATTACAGACAGAAAAAAATCCAAGAGATAATGTCTTCCAATGTTCTTATTCTATGAATTGTGGTATCAGTCCACAAATTGGTGTGCTTTGTAACATCTCAGTATTGTCACAATCTTCAGTCTCCAGAGTTCTCTAGTCACATGATTTAGAATGCAGACCTTTCCATCTTTCTCTTTGCAGTTATACAGTTAATATATCTTACAGTTTTGTTAATCTTGTATGCAATTTTCCTCTCAATGGTAGCATTGGATAAACTGATTGATCACCATCTATTCAGGTCAATTTGCCTATTTATATACATGGCACTGAGTAGTTTTTCCTTTCAACATACTCCAATTACTGTGGGAAATTTTATTTCTCATGAAAAAAATGGAAAAACTATACTTGACTTTAAGAAACCCACTGTCTAATGTAATATGAATAAGATAGCAAACACAAAGAGCTGAGATTTTGTTTCAAATATATCATTCTGAAAGGACAACGAACAAAACTTTTTTGCTGTTTTATTATGGTAAATCAATTTTAATAATAAATTAGGAAATCACTTTTAGTAATTCTTTTCAAAATATGAATCATTCCCATGCAGTATTTTCAGAGACATTTCTCTTCTTTAATTTAACCCACTCTTCTGGAGTGTCCTAGATGTATTGTACACCTGGGGCCCTTAAATGCTCACAGTTAAGAGGTGTTTTCTATTGTTACTGTCCTTTAGAACTGAGTGTGTCCTGTGTTTGGGATAAAAAGAGCATATTAATCAAAGAGGGAGTATGACTGTGTGGAGGGTACTTGATGGTTGCTTGATAAAGATGGAAATGTGCAAAGACCATCTCATTTTGTAAGGGACAAGAGATGTAGATAGTGTTGGTATAAAACTCTGTTTCCTCTCCTTTCTGATATATATCTCTTATTTTTTTGGACACTTTTCTTAGATTTCCCTAAGCCTAGGCATGTCTGGCTACAATAGATTTTGTTAAATTATGGTGACGTAATGGGAGAAGAAAAAGACTAAACTATTATGTATATGAGTAATACAATACTTTTAATTTAAAAGGATGTCTTCTCTAAGAAATTATTACATACATGGAATTACATCTCTTTTCATGTAGCTTATACTTTATTGCTTACTGTCAGTTCCTAGAGTTTTGAATTATATATCCAGCTGATAATTTTAAAATAAGAGTATTAGTATTTGCTTTAAAATTTTTAACTTGATTTTTTACATATAATATATTTTGAGAGTAACAATCCTCTCCTGAAACCTTCCAACATCCTCCCTACCCAACTTTTGGTTCTTTCTTATGCTCCCTCTTTCAAAAATAAATAAACAAATAAATAAATAACAAAAAACAAAGAACAAAAGACTAAACAACATAACTAATTAACTAAAAGCAAGTTAGACAAAAATTACCCAGATAATACAAAACAAAAAGCACACACACAGAAAACAAAAACAAAAAACAAAAAATCATGGAGGTTGTTTTGTGTTGGCCAGCTACCCTGGTGCACGGCGCCGGGAATTAAGTGTGGGTGATATACTCAGTAACAGTTCATTGGAGAAAACTGATTTTTTTCCTTTCCCAATAGACATCAATTACAAATAGCTTCTCTGTTAGAAGTGCGACTTTGTGTTCAATTCCCCTCCTCCACACTGGGAGTTTATCTGGTGTGAATTTGTACTGTTCTTGTGTATGCTGTCACAGTCTTTATGAGTTCATACATCAGACAGGTTGTACCTGTATAAAGCTGTTTCCTTGAAGTCATCCACCACTTCTGGCTCTTATAATCTGTTTCCTCTTCTGCATATATTCCTAAACCTTGAGGAGAAGTGTATGATAAAGAACTCTCGTTTAGAGTTGAGTGCTGCAAAGTCTCTCACTCTTTGCAGTGTCCAGTTGTGGTTCTCTGTGCTAATTACCATCTAATGAAAGTGTAAGATTCTCTAATGGAAGTTGAGTGATGCTCTCTACTCTATGGGTGTAACAATATGCCACCAGGAGTAATTTTATTGCCATGTTTCCTTAGCAGAATAATAATAGTAGGACTTCCTCTAGGACACATGACCTTTTTAGTCTGAGGGTCTTTGCAACCTTATCAGTATCAAGTATGGTTTCATCTCCTGAAGTGAACCTTATCCAATCAAGAAATATTTTAAATGACTGAATGAAGCAAGAAACAAAATCCATATATCTGTTGTCTACAAGAAACACATCTTAGCTTTAAAGATAACCACTGCAAGTATTCCAATCAAATAAGACCAGGAATCAAGAAGGCATCACTATCCTAATATCTGACAAAGTAGACTTCAAACTAAAACTAATCAGTACAGATAAAGAGGGACATTTGTTCTAATCAAGGGAATGGCTAATCAAGAAGGTATTACTATGCTGAATATATATGTACCAGTGCACCCAAATTCATAAAAAGTATTAATATATTTAAAGGCACAAATTAGCATCAACCCATTAGCAGTAGGTGATTTCAATACTCCACTTTCTTCAATAGACAGGTAATCTGGACCAAAAAAAAAAAATAAGCAGAGAAATATCAGGATTATGTGACATCATATATCAAATGGACTGACTAGATATCTACAGTATATTCTATCCAAACACCAAAGGATACACATTCTACTCAGCTACACATGGGTGCTTTTCTAAAACAGCACACAAATTTGTGACACAAAACAAATCTGTAAAATCTAAAAGATTGAAATGAACTCCATGTATCCTATTTGACCACAAAGTAATAAAACTTAAAATTGATAGCAAACATATCTCTAGTAAATACACAAATTATGGAGATTAAACAACTCATTACTGGATGATGGGTTAAAGAATAAATCAAGAAAAAAATGAAAAATTTCCTGGGACTAAATGAAATGAAAACACAATACAACAAAACCCCTTTTTAAAAAAATTGAAGCAGTTCTACAAGGGAAATTCAAGCTCTAAGGGAGTACATCAAAAAATCTGAAAGAACAAAAAGATGTAATAATGGACCTCAAAAATTTGGAAAAACAGGAACAAACCAAATCCAAATCCAGTTGATGGTAAGAAATGATAAAACTCAGAGCAGAAATTGATGAAGTAGAAACAAAGAAAAAAGTACAAAGAATAAATGTATCTAAGAGCTGGTTCTTTGGAAAGATAAAAAGATTCCAAACATGTGGTCCAAGTAACCAAGAAAGAAAGAGAGGACTCAAATTAACAAAATCAGAATGCTTTAAAGGAATAATTTGAAAGTCTGTAGTGAATTAAGTTGGAAAGCTTAAAAGAAATGGATGAATTTCTCCATTCAGCCAAATATTTTTTAAAAATAAAAAAAAATAATCAAACAAAGGGAAAATCAACAACCTAAACAGCTCCATGTCAAGTGAAATGGTAATAAAAATTTTTCTAACTAAAAAAATTCCAGAGCCAGATGCATTCACACTGGAATTCTACCAGACTTTCAAAGAGTATCTACAGCCAACCCTTCTCAAACTAATAAAAATAAAGAAAAGAAAAGAAACAGAAGGATCACCCCTAAGTGCCTATGAAGCCAGTATCACTCTAATGCAAAACCTATGAAAAGACATATACAAACAAAAAACAAAAAACAAAAAACAAAAAACAAAAAACTACAGGCCAATATACTTGATGAATATACACTCAAAACTGCTCAACAAAATATTTGCAAAAGAATGAAGAATAAGAAAGATTACCCACCATGACCAAGTTTCCTTTGTCCAAAGGATTGGAGGGAAGTTTGAAAGTATACAAGTCAATAAATGTAATAAACCACATACATATCTTAAAGACAAAAATAGCATGATTGTCTCAATAAATACAGAAAAATCCTTTCTAACTGGAGCTAACTTGAAAGCCTCCTCCCTGAGGACTAGCTTCTATGGTACCAGAATCTGCCACACAAGCTTCCAAAGGAAGGAAGCAATGAGCAGTCCTAACCAGTTACGATGCCTATGAAGTACAAAAATGACCAGCATGGCACAATCACCTTAAAGTTGCACTAGTGGCAAACACACACACACACACACACACACACACACACACACACACACACACACACACACACACACATACACACACATACACATACACACACATCTATATCTATCTATCTATCTATCTATCTATCTATCTATCTACATATATATATACATACATATATATATATATATATGTGTGTGTGTGTGTGTATGGCAACCTATACCTCTCTAGTTGGGCAGGTCTCATGTTCAGGAGTAGTTAACCAAAAACTAAGTGACTATATAGTTTTTTTCATGTGCTATTATTGGTTTAAAGCTTGGTGTTTTATTTTGCTGTTATTATTGCTGTTATTCTGTTTTATTTCTTTTGGGGTATTGTATTTTGTTTTCTAGGCATTGTGGTTTTGTTGTTGTATTGGGTTTTTGATTTGTTTTTTTAGAAAGAACTTAAAGTTGGGGGTAGGGAGGAGGAGAGGACTGGAAGGACTTGGGGAAACAGAAAAATATGATCAAATACATCTAAATGTAAACATTATTTTAAATAATAAAAATATAATAAAAAGATGGCCAAAGTATGGTTGAAACCTTGTTTCCATGTAACTAATTTCAGTGAGATATTTTTATAAAGGTTCCACGCATGTAATTATACATTTAATATAGATTCTCAGATTTAAATGTATGACAAATGGCCCTTGAGAGCTTGTTTGGAGATTCAGCAGGGGAGCACAGCTACTCTTAAACCCTTGACTGAAGACCAAAGACCTCCTCTATTCGGGGAAGGTCGTCCTCTTCCACCAAGCATGCAGCTTACAGAGGGACGCACATGGAGCGGTGAGGGAGGAAGGGGACACCCCACCACTACCCCATCCCCCCCATGGCCTTGCCTTGGAGGAGGTAGGAATGGGCAGTGGGTTGGGGGGTTGAGAGGAGGGAGGAGAGGGGGATCTGTAGTTGGTATGTAAAATGAGTAGAAAATTTCTTAATAATAAAAAAAGAAAAAATAAATAAATGACAAATATTTGATAGAAGTTACACTTTAAAGGATTTCATCCTCACAGAATTTATTAATAACTTAATTTGCATGTGATTAATCTTTCTGAATAAAAAATAGTTTAAGAAATGTTCCCTACTGTTATTTACAGATATGACATTTATCATATGGTATAATTTATATGCAAAGAAGTGAGATATAGTCATTTTATTTTACATATCTCCTATTTTACTGAAAAATGTTTGGAGTTTCTCTTTAAAATATTTTCTAAGACAACACAGCAAAGAGTTGTTTGACAATTTTCTTTATTTTTCTGGTAATCTTTACCCAGTTTACCCTCTCTCAAGCCACATCTTTGCAGTCTTCTTCCTGAGAAGCCATCCTCCTGTTTGCATGTGTTTTTTCTTAATTTTTTTATTTATGTATTTATTTATTTATTTGTGTGTGTGTGTGTGTGAGAGAGAGAGAGAGAGAGAGAGAGAGAGAGAGAGAGAGAGAGAGAG
>CABHPR010150409.1:37002-72574 GCA_902168415.1 Peromyscus melanophrys | reverse complement strand
GAGAGAGAGAGAGAGAGAGAGAGAGAGAGAGAGAGAGAGAGAGAGAGAGAGAGAGAGAGCGCAAATGGTTTTAAGCATGATTTATTCACTGGGGCATGGATGATATACCAGTGGCTACACCACTGAAGAAATGCCAATCATCTTTCAAGCAGGGCTGGGGCCTCATGAGGCTTCCCCCACCTGCGTCGTAGTGTTGACCTTACCAGTCTCCATTAGAGTTTGTGTAGGTAACCACAGTCGCAGTGAATTCATAAGTGTGATGGCATGCCATGTCCAGAAGACATTCTTTTGAAGTGCTCAACCACATCTTCCAGCTCTTACACTCTTCTCTTGCCACTTCTGTGGTGTTAACTGAGCTTTAGAAGTAGTTGCTGAAGTAACACGCTATTTAGCTAAGAAGTCAACTGTCACTCACGCTTGGAATTTTGAGTCTCTGTATTAACAACTGCAGAAAGACACTTCTCTGATGAAAGCTGAGTGCAGCAGTAATGTACAGTTATAAACACAAATATCTAGAAGACAGTTTAATCACATGTCCATTAAGCAAAACAATAGCAAAAGGATCCTGACTAAAGTCTATAGGCTCCCAGTCATTGGTTCTTGACCAGGTTAACAGTATCAGGCATGGAGTGGGCCTTAAATCCACTTTTTTTTTTTTTTTTTTTTTTTTTTTTTGGTTTTTTCGAGACAGGGTTTCTCTGTGTAGCTTTGCGCCTTTCCTGGAACTCACTTGGTAGCCCAGGCTGGCCTCGAACTCACAGAGATCCGCCTGCCTCTGCCTCCCGAGTGCTGGGATTAAAGGCGTGCGCCAACACCGCCCTGCAAAGGTTTATGGGTTTTTGTTTTGTTTTGTTTTTTTTTGTTTTGTTTTTTGAGACAGGGTTTCTCTGTGTAGCTTTGTGCCTTTCCTGGAGCTCACTTGGTAGCCCTGGCTGGGATTAAAGGCATGAGCCACCAACGCTCGTTAAATCCACTTTTAAAAAGGACTTCCTATACCTGTAATAGTCATATGATTATTACACCAGTGTGTTTGTCATGTTTTATATTATTTTTTCAAACATGACTTAGATAAAGTCAATTTATCTAATTATGTCTAATCTAATTCCTTATAACTTAGTAACTTATAAAAATCAAGTCTATTAATTTTGAAATATAGTCACTAGGAAAAGCTTTAGTGGAAAGAGTATAAAAGAACATTGATTGTCTTCCTAGATGTAAGAGGAATCAAATCTTGAATATTGTTATTATGGAAAAATATCTGTGTATGTGTACTATACTCATATATGTATGTAGGTACGTTATTGATGTCTTTTTTGATCACAGAACATGGAACTAATATTTAATCTAAAGTTGCTAGCCAACAAGCTCTGGGATATACCCGTCTCTTTAACCCACAATGTCTTAGTTATAGATGTCTGGTTTTCTACATAGTTTCTGGAGATCCGAACTTAGATCTTTGTAGCTAGAAGTTTTCCTGGTCTCACCCTGCACCAAGGTCACACAGCCATTTATAAAATTCCTGTGTCCCGCCTGGTCACGCAACCACTCAGATCCAAGTAAGCACACAGAGGTTTATATCAATTACAAACTGCATGGCCATGGCCTATGGCTCAAGCTTCTTGCTAGCTAGATCTTATATCTTAAATTAATCCATTTCTATTAATCTATAAGTTGCTACGTGGCCATGGCTTACCGGTCTGCTTGCATGTTGTCCCTTTGGTGGCAGCTGGCATCTGTTTTTTCCTCTCCTTTCTCTTCCCATTTGCCTGTTTAGATTTTCTGCCTTCCTCTAAGCTGCCATGCCATAGGCCAAATGGCTTTGTTTATCAACCAATCAGAGCAACATATTTTCACAGCATACAGAAAGACATTCCTCCATCAGATCCTCTCTGTTAGTCCCGCCTATACTTCCTGCCTGGCCACTCGCCAATCAGTGTTTTATTTATTGACCAATCAGAGCATTTGACATACAAACCATCCCACAGTAACTTTCAGATACTGAGGCTTACATAAGCGTCATCTAAGTATTTGTATTCATACTGGCATCGTCTCTCCCTCTCATACATATTACAAAATATGTGTATTGTTTATTGTAATAACCATTAGGAAATGATTTACTTATCTATATAGCCAAGTTGAGTTTTAAATTCATCCATTTGCAGTCAATTATTGAGATATGACAATACACTAAGCATGTTTCTTAGCAAGTTTCTTTTTTCTTTTTTTCTTTTCTTTCTTTTTTTTTTTTTTTTTTGGTTTTTTGAGACAAGGTTTCTCTGTAACACTTTGTGCCTTTCCTGGATCTCGCTCCATAGACCAGGCTGGTCTTGAACTCACAGAGATCCGCCTGCCTCTGCCTCCGAAGTAATGGGATTAAAGGCATGTGCCACCACCGCCTGGCTCTTAGCAAGTTTCTTTAACAATAAGTTTATTGATAAAATTTTCAAGAAGAGAAGAAATCTTTCACAATTCTCTCCATAATAATAAGTAATGCAGCTGTTATATCATTTAAATAAAAGAGAACCATAATTTATTTTGTGATAATTATAATTATTATTTTAAATAATCAATGCACATACACTGAATTTATGATATTTTCACTTATCTATGTATGTTGCATGGAGCTTATTTAACTCTAGATTGTGAAGTGTACAGTAAATGAAAAAAATAACAAAACAAGAAAACAAAACAAGCAGCACCCAAGACTTGTAGAACTATCACTGTAACTGATAGCTCCAGAATATCATTACTATTAGGAATGAAAAACTTTTTTTTTTTACCCTAAATAATTGGGCTGGATATTTTGCAATATTTGGTAAGGCTAATTAAGAAAACTAAAATCCAACTGCAACCATTAAGATGCTATTACAGTCATGTTGAGCATCAGTAGAAGGGATGGTGGTATAAGCATGTGTTTATATTAAACACCAAGTTCCAGATACAAAGTAAGCTCATGCTTAGCTTTGCGGTGTGCTTTTTATCTTTAGAATGCTTTATGCTCAGATGTAGTGATGTGTTGTTCCTATTATAGAACAAGCAGATGTCTCTAACTGTGCTATGCATAAGAGATCAACAACTTGATGACCAGAGTAGTATATGCCTTTGTAATCTGTCCAGGTGTGAGGAGCAGGACCCTTGCTGTACATGACTTCAACCCTGCATTTGAAGATGAAGTCTGGGACCATGCTTTTTCCTTGATGCAAAAGGATGTGAAAAGAGTGAACACATGACCCCAGACCCCTCCAAAGAGTTCACAGGGGCTTGTTCTTTGGTTAGTGCTTGGGGCCACCACTTACTTGCAAGGCCTTTGTGGCTTTCAACTTTGTCTGTTTGCAACGGTAAAAGCTTGACCCCTTTCCTACAGTGAGTTAACTCCTCTTTGAGCAAAGCACTTAGGACTAGAGATATCCCTGCGCTTCTTGTCCAAAGCTCTGGCTAGGAAACTTTGAATTCTATCATAATTTCTTCAGTGTGGTTTCCTTCAATATCCAGTGCTGGAGGTTTTCAGAAATCCTCTTACACAAATAACATAATTTGCCCTGTTAAACATTTGGTTCATTTTGAGAGAGTTCCTTAGAGGCAAATCAGAAAAGTAAATCATATTCAAAAGGTTTGGTTGTTAAAAGTGTAAAATAGGGGACTGTGTCAATTTAGATTTGAATGGACCTCAGGCACAAATCAGAGGTCCCTCTTGGTATAAAAGACTGTAAAATTTGTGTTCTACTTTTAAGATCCCCTGCTGCATAAGGGACTTCTTTCCCAAGTGCCCTAGGGTGATCTAGTTAAGTCTGGGAAGCCTCAGTCTCAGAAGTGTCTTCGATTATTATGTAAAGGAAGGCGTGTCACTTCAAGACTCTGCTTCGCTCAGTGCACACTTGTGTTCAAAGAATGCTGTGCATTCACTGCCCAGGGAAGAGAATGGAAGCAGCCTTCCAAATACCTGCATTTTAGAGTTTTTTTATGAAAAGCTATTTGACATCGCTCTGCAAAGCAAGTAAAATGAATCTGACCCATCCCTACATAACAGGAATTATCAGGGATGTGCCTTCTGAGAAAGTAGAAGGTCTCTGAATGTAGTTCAGCACCATCACATCCCCCTTGCCGAAGTGAGGCCTGAGTCTAATCTCAATGTAAAAAATACACTGCATGTATTTTTGCTTTTCTTCAATTTCTGCTTTTCCTGATGTGAATGGATACTTAGCCTCCATTAATGTTAGCAATCTGATTAGAATTGAAAATTTGACTCTGTCTGCTTCTGCTAATGAAAATTTTAGATTTTTAATGTCTGATTAGAGAATGATTTCAGAAATTAAGGATAACCACACTTTAAATAAAAACTCTTTAATAGACTAATTTTGTTATAGCCTTGATAACGAAAGATGCATCTCAATGCCTTTTCCCCTGGTGAGAATGTGTAATATGTAGAAATTTGGAAATCCTGTAAATTCTGAATTTGCCAACTAATTAACTTGAAGAAATCTTTTCACTTCTGATCCTTGAGACATGGAAGTTTGTTAAGTTTCTTGTACAAGTCATAAATACCAGCTGTGTGACAGAAACATAAAACGCTGTTTCCTAAATGTACAGAGACAAATATGCAGATGTCTCTCTTAGACTCAGTTAATTCATTTAAGTGACTTTGTCTTACTTTACAAAATGTATAATTGTAAAACAACGCAATGATTTCTGTCAGCCATAGAAGAAAAGAAGTGGCAATACCACAGCTGAGTAGGGCAAGAAGAGCAAGGAGTGAACAGACTCATTCACTCACTAAATAGGAAATCCAGAGGCGGGGCACATAGCAGAATCTCATGCAGACACATCAGTGTTTGTGACCTAGTCCTCCTGCATACTTACAATGTGAGATTTTTACTAAATTGCTTTAACAAGCACCTGTGAAAATGTGACCCCAGACCACTAGTAGCATCACCAGAGAACTTGATTAAGAATGCAAGATTTGCATTCCCAGCCTAGACCTACTGAATTAAAATCTTTGAGTGTGTGGTTTGAGCATTCTGTATTTTAACAAGCATTCCATGTAACTCTGATTCAGTCTCAGGTTGAGAACTACCCTAAAACATCTGAAAGGATCTTTCAAACCATAAACTAGAAACAGAAGCACATTTCTTAGTGTAGTTATAGTTAATGGAGAGAATGCATGTGTATACTTGTTATGTAAATCACTCAGCCATGGGAATGGTAGCTTTATCCTTCCAGATTTACCTTTTGATGCCATTTAGTTCTTAATGTAGTTTTCATTCTCCATGCAGACATCATCTCTACTCATTTTTGAAAACTAAGTAGCCTTGAATTCTATTCAGATTTTACTATATTACCATTCCTACATCTTTACTGTATCATGGTTAATTCTTGTGTATAGAAGACAGACTGTTCACTTTGAATCTCTTAGCATATTTGACACATTAGCATAAGCTTTGCCTTCCCGGCCAATAATATACCTCTATCCCATGAGATTACTGTGAGCTTTTAAATAGAAATCTATTAACACAATACCTAGTCCTCAAAACCAGGCAATTGTTTTTATAATGATGAGATTTTAAAAATTATTTTAACAGTAGGTATTCAATAAGTGTTTGATGAATTTCTTTGGACATATGAGGAATTCTATTTTTTCTAACTGATAGAATGTCTCCATTGGTAATTTTATGCATGTCTATAATATATTCTATTTACTATCTTTTCCCCACCTTCTTTCATCTCCCTCTTACCCATGTTATCATGTCATATTCTCTACAAGTCTTCTTCCTAAATTCATATCTGTTGTCTTGTGTTGTGACCCTCTGAGAGTAACCAAGACCTTCTGTGACCACAGGTTTAGAATTTTATACATTGGAAACTAATAGGCTCACATGTGTGTATATAACTGAAGGGAAGTGCCCCAGAATCCATCAATAGTCATCTGTTCATCAGGTATGGGCAGATCTGCATAAGTCCCTCCCTAATCTATAATAAGTTGTTGACAGTTCCAGTCATATACAGGCCTAGTGAAGGAAACCATAGCTGCTATGCGGTCAGGATTACAAAGGCCATGTTATAGCTTGGCAATTAAATTTTAAATACCTTCTACCTGTCACCCCATTATTATATTATTTCATGATGTTCTCTGAGATTTAGAGGGGAATGTATAAATGTCCTGTTTGGAGTTGTGCACTCAGTGGCCTCACCCTTATATCTTGAGTAGCTGCAAGATGTGCAAAAGCATGGCATGACTGTTATAAGGTAACCATTCTCTCTCAAATCATACTGTAGACCACTCCAAAGGAATGAATATTTGTCTGGTAATGTAAACTTGGTCAATAAATAAATAACCAACAACAACAACAAAAGTCATGGCTTGGGAGATCATATGCCCTAGAATAAAAATTACTACTGTTCTTTAGATAAATTAGCACAAACCCAAACTGCATCATAAATATTTATGTTTATACCTATAGATAAATGCTACTTGAATCCTTAATTAGAGAAGCTTCATTTGGGCATAAATGCAGATTTGCAGCTACTCAAGATATAAGGATGAGGCCTGCTGAGACTCATTCCCAGTTTCTAATGGACATCTGTGTTCTTTAATTTTCAACCCCCTTCAACCTTCTGTTAAAGCCAACAAGAGCACATTGAGATCTTCTCAAGCTGCATCTTGCTGTCTGATCTTCCTGATCCTTTTGCATTTCTAAGGATTCCTAAAAGTACATAAGAACTCCCATGATAACCTGAGACAGACTTCGATAGATTTATTTTTATCTATTTTTGTGTGTGCACATGCGTGGAAGTGGGCAAAAGAGGGTTTCAGATCCTTTAGATCTAGAGCTACTGGCAGTGTGAGCTGTCTCCTATGGGTGTTCAGAAGGAACTCAGGTTCTCTACAAGAACAATTGCTCCTAAACTCTGAGCCATCTCTCTAGCTCCAGTCTTCAGATTATTAATTTGAAAGACTAACACATGATATCATCTTGAAAGCCTATTAGCACTTAATGTAACATAACCATGGATATAAATCCTTCTCACCAGTAGCCTAAGAAGCTAGTTTACAGAAGAAAAGAAAAAGTTACCACTATAGTTAATGCTGTCTCATCAATAGCTTAATTCTATGGTAAGAAGTTTATACATTTCTGCAATTTTATTTAAAATAAGACAAAGTATTAATTGAAGAGCAATAGAAATAGGGGAGGGAGGGGTGAGGAAAGGGAAGAAAAAGAAGAGAAGAGAAGAGAAGAGAAGAGAAGAGAAGAGAAGAGAAGAGAAGAGAAGAGAATAGGGGAGCCATTGAAAAGGTGAGGAAAAAGGAATAAGTAGGGAAGGAGGAAAAGAAGATATTACTGTTAGGTAATGTTTTGTATATTATCTCATCAATTACTTTAAGTTATGAGGTAGAATAAAACAAGATTAAGTCAAGAATCAAAATTTGTGTTTGCTAAGAATTCTGAGCAGTCTTACCACAATGGACAAATCTGTCATCACCAGAAGATATTGCTTCACTGGAGTATCTGCCACTCTTCTCTGAGAATCACTGATGATAAGAACAAGCAGAAGACATAACTATCACTGTAACAGAATGAAATACCATATAGTCCGAGCACCACCTCCAAGAGAGTTTTGCTGTTTCATTTTCAGACTTGGTTGCTTGTTTTGAGTCAGGATATCATGCAAGTCCAGGCTGATCTTAACTTCCTCATGTAGCATGGTGGAGCAGAGCAATTTACATCATGGTGGACAGGAAGCAGAGCAAAGGGCTTATAAGAAGAGGCATACCCTGCCCCTAGAAAACATGACCCTGTGACATACTCCCATCAGAGCCTCCTAGTATAGCACAACCAACTAGGGACAAATGTCTAGTGCTCTGGCCTCTGGAGGGCATTTAATATTCAAGTTATAACACCCTATATCTTCAGCCTAGTGCACTCTTTGTTCTGTGATCTATTCACTGAAAGCCTAAGCAATCATAGTCCTCCTGGCTTGAACAACTACTTTGAGAACATATCTTAGTCCTTTATTATATGGAGTTTTTAGTATGTTTCAGAATTTTTTATGCTTCAAGCAATATAGTTTGAGTAAGTCAAACATGAATGTTAAAAGTACAAAAGTATCAAACAACTATTTTGTACACACAGTTCTGTTTGCCCATTGTATGGCCTTTGAAAAGAGGTATAATAACTCTATACATTATAATAAATATAATATAATATAATATAATATAATATAATATAATATAATATAATATAATATAATATAATATAATATAATATATAATATAATTAATATAAAATAAAATAAAATAATATAATATAATAATATAATTAATATAATTAATATAATAAACTCTATACATAGATCCATAATAAATACTTAATTTTAGAAATAACTTTTATTTTATAATTACCTAATAGTCTTGCATTTTTCAACTTTAATGCAAGGATAAAATATTTCAAATAATAATCTCATTTTTCTTCATTGGACTTCCAGAGAATCATTATCTTACTCAACATACAAGAATTAGAATTTTCATTCATTTTATTTGCACTTGCTTTTTCTGACTTTGCGCAAGAAATTTTGAATAAAGATTGTTAGCTTTACTTCAGTCTCATATGTTTTTACCTCAGTCAGTCAAATATTTCAGTCACAGAAACTAAGATGCAAGCCTATTAGCCTTCATAATTTTTATAATTAAAAAATCTGTATGAGATGAAGAAAATTTGAAAAAATGTTTCATGAAGTATGTAAACAAAAGAAAAACTATGGCCATATTTTCAATACCAAGAAATAATTATTGATAATTTTTTATTTATTTTTGTCTAGTCCTAAAAAATTACTATTAAAGATGTTTTTCATCATGTCTCTTCTATATAAAATTATGAAATAGACATTTTCTATACTGTCAAATATTCTTCCATAGTATTAATGTTCTAATTATATGTTTACTTTATTTTGCTATATATTAATTGCTTATCATTCTGTTTTGCAGAATTTATTAAAAGATTTTTGCATGGACTATTTCATGTATTTGTCACAAAACCAATATGATACTATTAAGGTATTACAATATTGAAATTCTGAATAAAGAAATATTCCCCCAAAGAATGTAAGTATTAATTATGGTAATAGAGCCAACATGTTTCTGAAAAAAATACATTTTCTTTGTTTTAAAAAATATTCTTATACAGAGAAACCCTGTCTCGAAAAACCAAAAAAAAAAAATATTCTTAAGAGTTTACTTAATTGATCTCTTAATTTCTAATGTCGTCTCGGTCCTAAGCATCTCATTAATATTTACATTTAAATTATTGTTAATGATTTAATAACCCATTATCAGGTCAGCTCCATTTTTCTAGATATGCCAAATTTGGTGATAACTTTTTCCCTTGGGTGGATGATCTTTGCATCTTACAATTAAAATCACAGCCTTATATCAGGCTATCCCAGTTAGAAATGGATCCAAGCTTTAAAAATCACTCTTTTCTAGAAATTGGGCAGAAAATATGATTATATCAACAACATTGTCATCTGCTTTTTGTCCCAAGGTAGGAATCTTTCAAAGGATCAGCAAGTAGCCCTGAAGCTGGCATTTCCAATGTTTGGTTTGGGAAGGGTTGTAATAGACATCATCATGTCTCTTCTATATAAAATTATGAAATAGACATTTTCTATACTGTCAAATATTCTTCCATAGTATTAATGTTCTATTAATGACATGACACACATGTCAGTGTGAGGAAGGCCTTCATAGCTTACCTTCTCTTGAAGGGGCTGAAGCAATGACACAGTGGTCTTTGGCTTCTCTGTTCCATAAGTAGAAACTCAGGTGTATAAAATCCTAATGGCCATCCTTTCATTTATTTTTTTAAATTAAAAGGAGGCACATTTGTCCTTGTGGTATGACTGAGCATTCCTTGGGTGTATGCCCAGTGGTATAGCTGGGTCTTAAGGGAGGTTGATTCCCAAATTTCTAAGAAAGTGCCATATTGATTTCCAAAGTTACTGTACAAGTTTGCATTCCCACTGACAATGTAGGAGTGTTCCCCTGCTCCACATCCTCTCCAACATAAGCTGTCTTCAGTGTTTTTGCTCTTAGCCATTCTGACGGGTGTAAGATGGTATCTCAGAGTCATTTTGATTTGCATTACCTAAGCATAATAAAGGAAATTTACTTTTTTTTTAACAGCAAGCCAACAGCCAACATCAAAGTAATGGAAAGAAACTCAAAGAGATTCCACTAAAAGCAGGAACAAGACAAGGCTGTCTGCTCTCCCCATACTTATTCAATATAGTACTTGAAGTTCTAGCAAGAGCAATAAGACAACATAAGGAGATCAAGGGGATACAAATTGGGGAGGAAGAAAGTCAAGCTTTCACTATTTGAAGATGACATGATAGTATACATAAGTGACCCCAAAAATTTGACCAAGGAACTCATACAGCTTATAAACACCTTCAGCAATGTAGCAGGATACAAGATTAACACACACACACACACACACACACACACACACACACACACACACACACACAAATCAGTAGCCCTCCTATATACAAATGGCAAATGGGCTGAGAAATAAATCAGAGATACATCACCCTTTACAATAAAATACCTTGGGGAAACTCTAAACAAGCAAAGGACTTATATGACAAGAACTTTAAATCCCTGAAGAAAGAAATTGAAGAAGATGTCAGAAAATGGAAAGATCTCCCATGCTCATGGATAGGTAGGATTAACATAGTAGAAATGGCAATCTTACCAAAAGCAATCTACAAATTCAATGCAATCCCCATCAAAATCCCAACACAATTCTTCACAGACCTGGAAAGAACAATACTCAACTTCATATGGAAAAACAAAAAATGCAGGATAGCCAAAAGAATCCTGTACAATAAAACAACCTCTGGAGGCATCACGATCCCTGACTTCAAGCTCTACTATAGAGCTATAGTAATAAAAACAGCTTGGTGCTGGCATAAAAACTGACATGTGGACCAGTGGAACCAAACTGAAGACCCTGACATTAATCCACACACCTATGAACATATGATTTTCAACAAAGAAGCCAAAACTATACAATGGAAAAAAATAAAGTATCTTCAAAAAATGGTGCTAGCATAACTGGATGTCTACATGTAAAAGGCTACAAATAGATCCATATCTGTCACCATGCACAAAACTTAAGTCCAAGTGGATCAAAGACCTCAACATAAATCCAGTCAGTCTGAACCTGATAGAAGAGAAAGTAGGAAGTAGTATTGAACACATTGGCACCGGAGATCACTTCCTAAATATAACAACAGTAGCACAAACACTGAGAGAAATAATTAATAAATGGGACCTCTTGAAACTGAGAAGCTTTTGTAGGGCAAAGGACATGGTCAACAAGACAAAATGACAGCCTACAGAATGGGAAAAGATCTTCACCAACCCCACATCTGACAGAGGGCTGATATCCAGAATATATAAAGAACTCAAGAAATTAGACATCAAAATATCCAACAGCCCAGTTAAAAAATGGGCTATAGAGTTAACAGAGAATTCTCAACAGAAGAATCCCAAATGACTGAAAGACATTTAAGGAATTGTTCAACATCGTTAGTCATCAGGGAAATGCAAATCAAAATGACTCTGAGATACCATCTTACACCCGTCAGAATGGCTAAGAGCAAAAACACTGAAGACAGCTTATGTTGGAGAGGATGTGGAGCAAGGGGAATACTCCTACACTGTTGGTGAGAGTGCAAACTTACATAGCCACTTCAGAAATCAGTATGGCAATTTCTCAGAAAATTGGGAATCAATCTTCCTTAGAACCCAGCTATATCACTCTTGGGCATACACCCAAGGAATGCTATAAGGACATATGCTCAACTATGTTCATAGCAGCATTATTTGCAATAGCCAGAACCTGGAAACAACCTAGATGCCCTTCAACTGAAGAATGGATAAATAAAATGTGGTACATATACACAATGGAATACTACTCAGCAGAGAAAAACGACATCATGAGGTTTGCAGGCAAATGAATGGAACTAGAAAAAGTCATCCTGAGTGAGGTAACCCAGACTCAGAAAGACAAACATGGTATATACTCACTCATAAGTGGATACTAGACGTAAAGCAAAGGATAACCAGACTGCAATTCACAACTCCAGGGAGGCTAACTAGTAAAGAGGACCCTAAGAAAGTCACAGGGATTTCCCAACAACAGAAAAATGGATGAGATATACATGATCAAACTGGGGGTGGGGGTGGGGTAATGGAGGGCAAGGTTGGGGGAAAGCAAGATAAGGGGAGTGGGAGGTCCCGGCTGGATCAGGAACAGAGTGGGAGAACAAAGAAAGAGATATCATGATAAATGAAGACCCCATGGGAATAGGAAGAAGCAGAGTGCTAGAGAGGTCCCCAGAAATCCACAAAGATACCTCTTCTATAGACTACTGGCAATGGTTGAGACAGTGCCTGAGCTGACCTACTCTAGTGATCAGATGGCTAAACACCCTAACTGTCATGATAGAACTCTCATCCAGTGACTGATGGAAGCAGATTCAGAGATCCATGGCCAAGCCCCAGGTGGAGCTCCAGGAGTCCAATAGGCGAGAGAGAGGAGGGATTAATGAGCAAGAGATATTGAGACCATGATTGGAAAAAGCACAGGGACAAATAGCCAAACTAGTGGAAACATATGAACTGTGAACCAATGGCTGAGGAGCCCCCATGGAACTGGATCAGGCCCTCTGGATAAGTGAGACCTTTGATTAGCTTGAACTGTTTAGGAGGCCCCCAGGCAGTGGAACCAGGACTTGTCCTTGGTACATGAGCTGGCTTTTTGGAACCTAAGGCCTATGCTGAGACACTTTGCTCAGCCTTGGTATAGGGAGGAGGGGACTGGACCTGCCTCAACTGAATCTACCAGGCTGGGCTGACTCTCCATGGGAGACCTTGCCTTGGAGGAGGTGGGAATTGGGGGTGGACTGGGGGAAGGCTGGGGTGTGGGAGGAGGGAGGACAGGGGAATCCGTGGCTGATATGTAAAATTAAATTAATTATAAAATAAAAATATTTTAAAAATAGAACAAAAACAACAACAAAAAAGAGGCACATTTCTCTCTGATTTTTCCGCATGACAGTTTTATTAATGAACTAATTGCAGATACCCAAAAAAGTTATTTCATTTAAGATTTTAAAAAAAAGTATGTATGTCTATGTGGATGCTTTTATGTATGTATGCATGAGTTGATATCCACTGTCTTAGTTACAGTTCTATTACCATGAAGAGAGCCCATGACCAAGGTAACTCTTATGAAAGAAAGCATTTAATTGGGATTTGTTTATAGTTTTAGAATTTTAGTCCACTATCATCATGGTGGGGAGCATGGTGGAATGTAGACAGGTGCCAGAGCAGTAGCTGAGAGCTACATCCTGATCAGCAGGCAGAGAGGGAGAGAGAAATAGGGAGAGAGAGAGAGAGAGAGAGAGAGAGAGAGAGAGAGAGAGAGAGAGAATGAGAATGGGCCTGGCATGGACTTTTGAAACCTCAAAGCCCACTGTCAATGGTATACTTCCTCTAACAAAGCCACACCTTTTAAGTCTTCAAATAGTTCTTCTCCCAGGTGACTAAGTAATCAGTATATGAGCCTATGGGGGCCAGTCTTATTAAAACCGCTATATCCACCATATGATTATGTGCACCATGTGCATGCAGGTACCTGTGTAGGCCATAAGAGGACTTTAGAGTCTTTGGAACTGGAACTACATGGGACAGAATGCCTCCTAATGTGGGTGCTGAAATGCAACCTTGAATCTCTGTAAGGTAGTAGGTGCTCTTAACTGCCTAGCAATCTCTTCCTCCTTAACAGATTTGTAGCTGCTACTTTGGTTTCTAGAATACCAAGAGTTGTTAACAGCTGATATGGCCCACAACCTTTAAACTGTCCATAACACTCTGAAAGAAAGTGATAATTGCATTAGAATTAAAGCTCTGCCATACCTGATGGAAAAATTTTTCAAATCATTAAAATCACATTTTAATGCTGCATGCTTCATTGATTAAATTATCTCCTTTATTTTAATACTGTTTATTTGTATTGATATAATAAATGTCTATATTCACTTTAAAACATTAGTTTACTTAGTTGAAGTTTCTACATTATTGGTATTTGCAGTCAGCTATGAGAAAGCTTATTGAATAGTAGTTACTAAATAATAATCTTCCTGGTTATTCATTACTGTGACAAAATACCTAGAAAAGGGACTTGAGGAAAGAAGCGTGTTGGCTCCCAGTGTCAAGGTGCAGTTTGTCGAGGCTGACAGCATGGCAGCAAAGGTGTGGAGTGGCTCTTTGCATTGACTGAGAGAAGCAGAAAGAGACAAATGTTGGGCTTCCATTGGTCTCCTGTTTTTGTTTTATCCTGTTTTCTTTTTTTCAGATCTCTAGCCCACGAGGTGTTTGTTGCCACCTACATCCAAAGTGGATCTTTCTTACACAGTTGAGTCTCTCAGAAAGTATTCTCACATCCACATACAGTTGTGTATCTCCTAAGGATTTCAAATCTAGTCAAATAGGCAATGAAAGTTAACTATCACACAGTATGGGTTACATATAACTCCCAGAAAGGAGGAAGAGAGGATGCAACTTTAGATCTCAGATTCTAATTTTGGATGAAAACTGCTCATAAGAAATTTATTTGGCTAAGCTGGCATCATCCTTGTGGATTCCTGGGAATTTCCCTAGCACCAGGTTTCTCTCCTACCCAATAATGTCTCCCTCTATCAAGATATCGCTTTCATTGCTCTCCCACTCTGTCCTGTTTCAGCTCGACCATCCCATTCCCTTATGTTCTCATCCCCCATCCCCTATCCTTTATTGCCCCTGTCACCCCCAGTTTACTCTTGGAGATCTCATCTATTTCCCCTTCCTAGGGCAAGCCATGTGTCCCTCTTAGGGTTCTCCTTGTTAGCTATCTTCTCTGGAGCTGTGGGTTGTAGTCTGGTTACCCTTTGCATTACATCTTGTATCCACTTATGAGTCAGTAGTGGAGATGGTACCTGAGCTGGTTTACCCCAGTAATCAGTTGGTGAATACCCTAATTGTCATCATAGAGCCTTCATCCAGTAACTGATGGAATCAGATGCAGAGATCCTCAGACAAGCACCAGGCGGAGCTCCAAGAGTCCAGCCGAAGGGAAGGAAGAGGGATTACATGAGCAAGGGGCATCAAGATTATGATGGGGAAACCTACAGAGACAACCAAGTCAAGCTAGTGGGAACTCATGAACTTTAGACCAATGCTCTGGAACCTCCATGGGACTGGACTAGGTTCTCTGCAAAAGCAAGACAGTTGTGTAGCTTGATCTGCTTAAGGGGTCCCCTGGCAGTCGGATCAGGATCCATCCCTGGTGCATGAGCTGGCTTTTTGGAGCCCATTACTTATGGAGGGACACCTTGCACAGCCTTGATGCAGCAGGGAGGGGCTTGGACCTGCCTCAGCTGAATGTACAAGGCTCTGTTGACTCCCCATGGGAGAACTTACCTTTTCAGAGAAAAGACTGTGGGTTGAGAGTCGGGGGAAGGCTGGAGGTCGTAGGAGGAGGGAAGAGAGGGGGATCTGTGATTGGCATGTAAAATGAATAAAAAATTTCTTAATAAAAAAGAAATTTGTTTGACAGAGATATCAACAACATTTAAAATGAGTTATATCTGCTCTTTTAATTTCATTGCCATGAAATGACTGTATTGACTGCTGCACACTGAGTTTAAAACGTGGAAATTGGGGGAGGGGTGCAGAATTCTTTACTGCAGTAATAATTGTTCCAGTAGTTACATATATGGTGCAATGACTCCCATGTAAGTATGAATTTAAAGTGGTAGTGTATCCTGAGTGTTAAACTCAGATTTATATTTGGTGACCCATAATTATCTCAAGCCATTTATTCCATTGCATCTGCATATGTTTTGCCCCCCCCCCCCCGAGTTCACTGCTTGTTTGTTTTTCTATATCTGTCCCCTTCACTGTTCCCAGGACACAAGAGAGTTTGACTTTTCATCCTGATGACCACTTTGTTATGTATCTTATGGTTGTATTAATGGTGGCTAGAAAAACTCCCCGTACACTGCTAGACTAGAGATGGCTGACTGGAGAAATTAGTCATAATAAGGGGTATAGATCAGATAGACTGTGCTTTAATGCCATTAAGAAATTACTCCAACAAGATTATTAAGTGTGATTACCAAACACTCAGACAGCTAAAATGTTGTCTTTGAGAACACAGACACTGGATGTCTAGTTACGGACAGAGACATCAATAAACTGCCCTCTCTTCAGAAGCCAAGAAAGCTGAGGACACTGTCTGAAGGAATTGGATTTAAGTGTGCTCTTTGAAGCCTACAGGAAATGGTGTTCAGTATGTGCCAAGGTTAAAATGTTCTTACTCAAGGGTAAATTGGATGTGGTAGCAGTTAGCAAAGGCCATTTACAATCATTTATGAACATTTCAGATCTTTCCCTGGGTCACTGTTATTTGAGATTAAAAAAAAAAAAGGAAAGAAGAGTGATGCAAACATCTCAGAAAATATAACTTTTTTCATTTTTACTTTTGCTTATGATTTTTTAAATGACAAGTCATATTTTTGTTTATTTGCTTTCATTTCTGTCTTATTTCCCAAATTAATAATGTAGATTTAAAACATATCTTAAAGATGTTACTTTTCTTGAATTACATTTAAGAAAACATTTCCTCTAAAAGAATATATACCACAATATTTTAGAAAGGAAAACCAAGAAAGAGAAAACATAAGACCCCGAGGCCAAAGATTGTAGGATGTCAAATCCACTCTCATCTGCTGACCCTTTACTGCCATGCCTCCCACCTTGTGAGCCTGATGCACTACCAAGAATATTGATGTAAATATTTCATTCATTATTAAAAGCACTAAAAGGTATTTGTTAATATGAGATTTAGTGCTTGCAATTAAGATGCCAACCATGGCTTATAATAATTTGAACATTCAATCAGCAGCACTGAAGGTCTTGTAATGAAAATAATGTGCATTCTTTTCCAAATTGAAGAGTTAATGTAAAAAATAAGTAAATAAAATTTACTCTCACAAAACTCAAATAAATAAAAATGTGAGGCTTTTATACTGACAAATGAACAAAATGTTACAAGAAACATCACATGTGTGGATAGATGTAGCCACTCAAACATCCATTCAAAGCATGAGAATTGATCCCTGGTGTTTCCTGTGACAAATTTACTGTTTCTATCTCTCTTTAGCTTGCTTACTGATTGCAAATCCTGTAGCTTTCCCATGATACTGACCAAAATACCATCTCAGCTCTACAAGAAGTTTACATGTTGCTGAATATTTCATAAATGTTTTTCTTTAATCTGACAATAAACAAATATTTTAAAAGGATGTTATTATGATTATCCTCTAATAGATCTGTAGAAATAATGAATGTTTTAAGCTGTTATATCTAATGTGTGACTGTGCATATTAGAAATGAGAAACTGAAGACCTCAGCATCAAATCCTATATCTTCTATTTGGCTTTGTGCTCTTGTACATGAGCAAAACAGGAAGTAAATTCTTACAAAAGTCATTAGAGAAACTTTCAAAAGATAAATTTAGAAATTTCTGTACTGGGAAGTTGCTTAGAGGTCATCACCGCTAAGCCTGGCCATATTACTTAGTTCTAATTCAAAAAAGTATAACTTTTCCCTTTTCTCTATTTTTTACCTTGGATATAGCATTACTGCCTTATTTCTCATTCAAAATCCACTGAAATGGTTCTTTGAGCTTCAAAAAGACAATACTCTATGGTGTTAAAATTATTTATTTTTATATCTTTGCCTCTTTGTCTTAGCATATGAAACATCTTGCTCCTAACCACTTGTAATCACTATTATTTTATTATACCATGTCATATATAGATTTGAACTAGTAATTTGGGTGTTTCAAGTAGCATAGTAGACATGCAAACATTTGCTTAATAGGTATATCACTAATTAGTAATCCCTTATGGGCAATTTTGGATCATGCTAGAAATGATGGATAGAAGAATCCAGATTGCTTCTGTGAAGGTGCAACCTAAATTACATAATATAATCTAGTCTTGAGATGGCATCAGATAAACCCATCATGCTGTAAGAAAATGGCCTTTCCATTTTGAAGTATTAAGTTCCATAAGGAAAGAAAATCCGAGTTTCCTGATTCATATTTACCCAGAAAATCAACAGTATACTCTCTCTTATGGTCTATGAATTTCCTAACCACAGGTTTTGACCATATTTATAGATTAGGCATGAATTCCCTCCTGTAGTGTATGCCTCAAGTCCAGTCAAGATAGCCTTCTAAATATTTATCTTTATATCCATGGATTTGTGCTGCTACTAATCTTGTCAGAGAAGCACCTTATTGTAATAGGTAGTTGTCAATGTGACGCCCTGTTACTGTTTAAGGTACTTGGAATAAGTGACTAGGACTGCTCTTTAATAAATGGGGCATCTATGTCAATGCTTCTGCTCTGCAACACTCAAGTAACATCACAGAAGAGGGTTGGGGCAGAAAGAATGTTAAGACCTAGAGGATATCGAAGAGTGATTTGAAATGTTTTCTTGAAATGACATGGGTGTTGTACACATGAACTCACAACAGCTGTGGTTACCTAAACAAGATCAAGCCAGTTAAAACTTCCAGCATGGATCGGGGAGAGGTTCCTAAGATAAGATCCAATTTTGAGGTGAGGAGATATTAGCAGTTGATGGATCAATGGAATGGAAAGTAGATTTTCTTCAGGGCTGTGGCCACCAATGGGTGCACCATGACTCATTCCATGATGACATACTCAAGCACATATGGGCAGGACTAATTGAATTCATTGGGTAAACAATAACCAACTAACTAAGTAAACAAACAAACTTGATATAACATCAAAGGATTAAATGCTAACCTCAGATTGAGGCTGATCTCATTTACCAAGCCTTGTTAAGATAATGGTGAATATTAAATGTAGATACACATCACCTCTCCCTCTCCCTGTCACACAGGGAAGCTGCTAAGCATTGTAAATAACTCTTATTGTAAGAATTCATGTAATGTTTATAATTCCTGTAAATAAGCAAATCTGTTGGTGGACAGGTTGGTTTTGCTCTGTAATCAAGTGTGAGATTCTTTCCTCATGTCCAGGTTGCTTTTTGGAAAGAAAGGACACTCTATAGTCCATTATGTCAGCATTAGCCAATTTCAATGATCTGTAGATGCCTTGAGAAAGCTACAAGGAAGTTGAAGCTATGAATGTGGCTCCTAAGGTTCAACTCCAGCCAGGACTATTTAAATGGATAGTACCATAATTTCCTTACAACGATTTCCACCAATGCTGTAGTGGTACCATACAAGAGGGACTGTTGTGATATGGTACAAAATGGACCACACCATAACTTGTGTAATCCTTTATTTGCAAGAAAATCTTCTGCAATTGTTATAAATAAACCTTTTTGGTTACCTAAGTCAGTTGTTTGGCTCACTTTGTGAACCAGAATATTAATATCCTTCTCTATTGCTTTGCTTTCCTGGTATTACAACAATAGGCTCAATAAAAGATAACTAACTAAGTAAATAAAAACTCCAGTGCTGTTTTCTTTGATTTTAACAATGTTTAACAGCAGCATTGTGCCCAGGAGAGAGGGACAGGTGGATGACTGTGTTCTCTGTCATGTATTTTCTATTTAATATTCAGGATTATCCTAACAAGTTTTTGTAGCAAAGACCAGCCTCAATCTGAGGCTAATGCTCAGTACTTTGATGTAATAGCCAGTTTCTACAGTCTCCTTCCTTTCTGTTAGCAAAGGGACTGGGCTAGCAGTACAACGAAATGGTTCCAGTGAAGCAACGTAGCCAAGAGTTAACCTTGTGTAAGCCATGAACATTGGGGAACCAGAGGCTTTACTGCAGCCGTTAGTTTTGTGGACCAGGGAATTTATAAGGAACTTCTGACACTTCTACACAGTTTTTCCTTGAAACTAAAGCTTATGTGAAAACAAAAATCTACTTTAGAATGTTCCCTACACATTGATTTTAAACCATGAAGCTCAAACTATATCCCATTATATAACACTGCTATACACAGAGTATATTATATACATGTGTGAAAATACCTCATGAAACCTAGTCCTATGTGTGATGAATATATACCAATAAAATTTTAAAACAACAAAATATATCTCTCCTCACAGTCATATTTAACTAGAAAGCGTCTGTGCTTCACGGATTCTTGAATGCATTCATTAAGCAACTATTTATTGTGTTTATTATGAAATGTCAATGCACTGTAGTCAACAAGAGTCTAAGTTCTTAAAAAACAAAACAACGGATATAAGCATAATGAAGGTGAATAGGAAATTAGAATATATGGCATATAATAAATGATTGACCTGTTTTCTAGAATATAGCAACATTTCAAGCTGATACACATATGTGTGTACATGACAAACCATTAAGTTGTCAAACAGCGTGGGCAAGTCCTATGGACACCTGCACATTCAGGGAATGGGTAAGGCCTACAGCCTTCCATCCCTACACTAAAGGCAGGAGCAAATTCTAGGAATACACATACATGTGGAACGTGCAAGTCCTGGGGACACCTGTGCATGGGCAAGTCCTAGAGGACAGCTGCATGTTCGGATCTTAGGAAAATATGTGAACACTAATACATGAGTGGATGCACAAGTGGCTGGGTACACCTGCGTATAGAGACACAGACAAGTCCTGGGGTCATCCACATATGGGAGCACATTGGGAAGTCCTGGGGACTTCTGATCAGGGAAGAAGAGGTTAAAATGTAAACTGAGGTACAAAAAGACTGTGGGCCAACAAGCTGACTAGAAGAGCTTGGGTTGTGAGGATGATATGAAACATGAGGAAATTGAGGAAGTATAGAAGGTCATAGTCGTTTTTTGGAAAAAAAATGCATTGAATACCAGCCATTCTGAGTTATTTTTCGAGAGATATTTTAAATTAAGGTGCACAGTCTTCAGAAATCACAATTCAGGTATGACTTAGGATCCAGAATATGCTGGACTCCCAAAGAAGTAATAAATGTTTTTTATATTGCATGAAATCTCCAGAGGGTTGGTAGTAATATTCCATAATCAAATACATGAAATTATCTCCGCCAGAATGTGTGAATTTTTCACTTTAAATGGGACTAATCAGTTCAGATCAGATTTATCATTAAATGAATTAAGATGAAATGTTTGGTTGTCAGAACATTTTAATTTCAGAATTGCAGATGAGAGATTTTGGATGAATGCTAGATAGATTAGAGGCACACACAGAAGCAATGTGACTCTAAAAGCCAAAGCAAAGAATTCAGTAACAATTATGATGTTGGCGTTACAGTGATATAACAATGATTTACAGTGTCTAGGAAAGCATTCACAGACTAAATTTGATGCATTGGCTGCCCTTCAATTCTGTGTCAATGTTGGATATATTTTGCTCTCCTACTCAACAACAGCAGACTGTTTACATATTTTAATACACACTAGATTTTTCCCTCTGGTATAAATTTTATATTTTATTGTGACTCAGAGAGAGTTGCACCCCACATTTTTTGTGACCTCCCCTGCTCAGCAGCTTGTTAAACTGTTTTAGTGGCATATTTAAAAAAAACCTCTAGTTAAAGTAAAATTCACACTATTATTAAAATCTGGCAACAAACCTAAGGATAGTTTAAGTTATACTCTATCCTATAGCATAACAATTGAGAACCATTCGGATAAATATGGATCATTGAAAGAGTTAAGGGAATCTAGTGAGGAATAAGGAAAATAGTGGTTTTAGATCAGATGAAGGTAATTTCAACTGAGGTATGTATAGTAGAGCAGTGTCCTTTGACCTTGGAATACAAGTGTGTTTTGTTTTATTATGTCAATCATCAAACACCAACAACAAAAAGGAAGGTGCTGATCTTAAAATATTAAGGATATTCATTTGCTCTCTGACATATTTTTAAACATTCTTGCATAAAGAGACATTTATTCTGGACGTTTAAGGATTGATAGAGTCCATGAGCAGAAACTATGAAGTGAGTGACTAAATCTAAGGAAAAATTAAGAAATAAAGTATAAAATGTGTTGTGGTATGTTTGGGCAAAGTGGGTATCCAACTCATTAAAAAAAATGTCCTTCAGAGATTTTATTTCATTCTTCAGGTAATTGGGGATTAGTTATAGGTTGTAGCATAAAGGATAGATCAAAACCAAGGATGTAGAAGTAGGCTGTAACTCACTACTAGATTGCTTGCCCCCAGATATCTGATATTAAGTCCCCAGTAAGACAAATAGAGCCCAGGAAGTAAGTGTCGACAGACCTTGTTTTCTGCTTATGAGAAAATATTAATGCAATAATAAAATAAATAAAATTTAGATTTGCTATGCAGGTTAGATTATTGTGAGCATGATACAAGCTGGGGTTAGTAGGGGAAGAGGGAGTAAAGGAAGTGCCTCCATTAGATTGGCCTACAGACAAGTCTATGGAGCATTTTCTTCATTAATGATTGACATGGAAGAGATCAGCCCATTGGTGGTGGTGTCACCCCTGGGAAGGTGATACTAGGCTGTATAAGAAAAGTAGCTGAGCAAACAGGAGAAGAAAGGCAGTAAACAATGATCTTTTGTGATTGTACTTTAGTTCCTGCATCTGGGTTCCTAATCTTACTTCCTGGCCTGGTTCCCTTCAAGGATTGATTGCAATGTAGAAGTGTTTAAGTCAGATAAACTCTTTCTTCAAATTGTTTTAGGTCATGATGTTTTTTAAAATACTATTTCACTAGTTTGCTAGTAATTCTTTATTTTTATTTTTTTATTAAGAAATATTTTATTCATTTTACATACCAATCACAGATCCCCCTCTCATCCCTCTTCCCACTCCCCCCAGCCTTCCCCCAAGTCCACCCTCCATGCTATCATCTGAAAAAGCAAGGTCTCTGATAATTTTTAATGATATATTTTGATCATATTAGTCCCTTCCGAAAATCCTCCCAAAACAACACTGTTCTCCCTACCTACCCATCTTTTGTGCCCTCTTCTTCATTTTTTGATACATTCAGTCTAATTTGTATGGCTATCCACTCGCTCATGATCCACCACCCTGAAATAGAACAGACTGTCCCTCTGCCAGCAACTGTCAATTGCCGCTAGCTCCTCAGCTAGGGGAGGAACTTTGTGCCCCCTTCCCAGGCTAGGTCTTATGTGTGCTGTCACAATGGCTCTGAGTTCATAAGAACAACTGCCCTGAGGTAGGAAGAAAACATAGTTTCTTTGTAATCATCCATTACCTCTAGCTCTCAAAACCTTTCCACCTTCTCTTCTGAAATAATTCCTGAGTCTTGAGAGGAAGGGTGTGATATAAACCCACACTTAGGGCTGAGCATCTCATAATCTCTTATTATGTATACCTTGACCAGTTGTGGCTCCATTTCTAATCACAATCTACTACAAAAAGAAGTTTCTCTGATGAGGGTTGAGGAATGCACTTATCTATGGATATAACATTAGAAATTTAACACTATACCTAGCTCGCAGAATAAGAGTATTCATTTCCCCCCTGGGGTGATGACCTCTTGAACTACAGGTTCTTGATACTGACTGGAGTTAGATGCTATTGATTACTTGTCTCCTCTAGTGGTTTGCCTTGCACCTTTCATTTCTATGAGAGCTCGCCAGTAAGAGTGAATCTTCCAGCTCAACACAGGCTTGATGCCTTCATGTTCTATGGCTCAAATATGTGCCTGTCTTCATCAATAGAGTTTTATTGTCAAGCACTGGAGGGTAACCAAGATTGTTGGCAGGAACCTGTAATGTTTGAGACTATATGGAATCTCGTTAGCCAACAGGTCCAATTCCTTATACTGGCATTTTTATTAGTTGACCTATTATGTCTCTTCTGGGCATTGTTGCTCCTTTATAGGGAACTCCATTTAAACTCATTTTATATATGTATATGTGCATTTTTAGGAAGCTCCTACCATAGTATGCTTCCATATATCTTTGGAACTGTCTTTGTCTTAGTAAAGTATTAATTATGCTTCCCCTATTTTCACATCTGTCCTGAACTCCCACAGTCCAGCCCATTTAACCTTTCCAAGTCCATTATTCCCTTTACCTTTTTAAGGAACACTATATAATATAATTAATACAATGTAATACAATAAATATAATATGATTAAACAAAAACTAACATATTGAGATTAGATAAAACAATCAAACATAAGGAAAAAGTTCAGGAGAAGGCACAAGAATCAGAGACCCACTAGTTTTCACACTCAGGAATCTCATAAAAACATTCAACTGGAAGTTGTAATATATATATATTGCATATATATATATATATGCAAAGGGCCTGGTACTGTTTGGTCATGGTCACATTAAAGCAATAGAAAATAAATCAGGATACTTTATCTGTCTATCTATCTATCTATCATCTGTCTATGTATCTATCTATCTATCTATCTATCATCTACCATGAGGATTTGTTTAGTTATACTACATATATATTCCACAATATTATCATTTTGAAGTTAAAAACTCACCTCAAAAATACTTTGTGTGTAGTTAGCTGTTTTCACTCTTTACTCCTTGGTGATATGCCACCGAGCTCCCAAATAAATGCAAACACAGAGACGTATTCTTATTTAGGAATGTCTGACCTTAGCCTGGCTTGTTTCTAGCTATCTTTTCTTAAATTATCCTGTCTACCTTTTTCCTCTTGGCTTTTAACTTTCTCTATTGTATATACCTTTCTTTAATGCTTACCCTGTGGCTTGCTGTGTAGCTGAGTGGCTGGCCTCAGATGTCCTCCTCTCCTCCTCCTTTTCTTACTCCTCTATCTTTGTCTTGTTTTCTATTTATTCTCTCGGCCTGTCAGCTGCAACTATTTCTCTCTCCTGCCCTGCTATAGGCTGTTCAGTGTTTTATTAGACCAATCATGTGTTTTAGATAGGCAAAGTAACACAGGTTCACAGAGTTAAACAAATGAATGCAACATAAAAGAATGCAACTCATCTTTGCATCATTAAACAAATGTTCTACAGCATAAATAAATATAACACTAATGTGAGACATCCACGGGAGTGTGCTTAAGGAGTATTAGGAAATTTATTAGGATATAAATTGAGAAAATACACTCATGAATACAGAACCAAGTAGACAGCTGAAGTCTTCCTCTGAACTGACTGGGAGTGAATCCACCTGGCAGTTCAGTCACAGCAAGAAGCAGGCAGCAGGGAGAAGAGACCTCGTGACACCTCTCCTTTTCCTTTTAAGAGATCATGTACAATGGCAAGAAGTACTGCCTCCTTTGGGCTATATAGCCCAAGGTCATGGGTGAAGCAAATACCTCTACAACACATCTTTAACTAATATTCCACAACATTTCCCCCTTTTTGTCTAAATAAAATGAAAGATTTTATCTTTAACATAGTAAAACTACATAAAAAAACAGTTATCAATGATAGTAAGAATTACATTCACAGCATTAAGTTCATTTGTATCTGGCAAAGATACAAATTTAAAGAAAATATTTCATATTCTATCGTATCATAGTGAGTTCAAAGTTTTATACTCAATTTACTTTCTATCATAACTAAGGAAAAATGTAACTCTAATTATTTAGTCTTTAACTCCACCAAAGACCCCAAAAGGATGTAATATTACCTGTCAACAGAGACATCTGGCTTCCTGGACAGTCATCCAAAGTTGTCTGCAACATTGGAGTATTTATCTTCAGCCTATCGGCTTAGAGTATTTAGCAGACTCTTTTATGAAGCAGGAAATTTAAAGGACCTTGCATAGACAAAATTCATCCATCATTTTCCCCTGTGTCTTGCATAGTATTTGGCAAACTTTTCTGTGAAGAAGGAATTTTGAAGGACTGTCCTGCCTTGTTTTGGCTAAGTTCAGCAGTCACTTTCCTATGGGTCATGTATGTCCAGTTTATATAGCATACTGTCAGCAGTCAAGGCAAAACAGTTTCTTGCCAAAATGGCTAGCCTTGCCACATTGAAAGCAAACTCCATATGGAGTTTCTTCGATGCCCATCATCTTTTATGAAATAAATTGGTGCTTCCAGGAGCAGAAATATCTCATTGTCATGAAAAGCCCTAGGTTAAAAAAAAAAAACATTTTAAATGCCATATTCTGTATGTCTTTTAAGTGTCTGAAGACTATTTATCTGTCTAAAATATACCTGCTTAACCTTGAAAACATACCTAATATGAACACAAGTTTGATTATTGTAGATTAATTACTAACCTCATTTCTTAATTATATATTATGTTTTAAATGAGTTGCATAAGCATGATACCCCTAACAAGAGTAGAAACATATATAGTATAACAAAAATAACTTGAAGTTTGTATCAATATACCAAAATCTATGCCAATGAAAAATAACTGAGATTAATAGTTATCTTTTTATCCTATATTCCTATACTTCACTAAATAATAACTACATCCATAACCCACCAAATAATCAAAGACCACCCACCCCATCTCTTGGGAATGTGGGCATCATGTTCTCCAGACTACTTTCTGTTGTCTGTGGGCAAAAGCATCCTTAGGGATTCCTTGAGAAAAATTGAGATAATAACCAAGCCCTGAGAAGTACAGCTATAACCTTTGTTGGTAGATATCATTTGTCAAGCTTCATGAGGTCTCCCATGAAAAAAACTGATCCTTACCAATCCTGAAGAAATCCACAGCCTCCTCATGCCTGTGGGAATAAAGCAAAACCTCTTCTCCAAAGAAATGTATCTTTTAAGTTCCATTTTACAAATACATTTTTTTTACTTCCATTTTAAAGGTAAAGCATTCCTAAAATATATAGGCTGGTTTATTTCAACCATCCCTTTTTCAATTCTGGATCTCTTAGCAGCATCCTTTGCTTATCAACAATCAAAAAAATTCAAAATTAACATAAAAACATACAGGATCTAGACTTCCTGTATATTTCCCACCTTATATGGCCTTTTTCTTTTATATTACTTTTAATCTCTCTTTAAGCACTTTATTATTTTTGAAATATTTCTTTCTATGACTGTCTATACTCGTTTTCTTTTCTTTCTTAAGGCTACACCTTTATTAAACACACTGGAACCTGTTTAGAGTTTTTTCTGTCTGAACCTCTTTTACTACTTATCTCTAGTCTTTTTTGACCATGTGAACAAACCTTAAAGGGCTAAGTTACAGCTGGGTCCTCCATCTGGCTCTAGTGGCTGGCTCTGTCTGATTCTAGGTTTCTGAGAGCCAAGACCAAAGCTCATAGCTGGAGAGAGGTAAATTTGACCAAGAACTACATTCATTCCCCCAACTCTGGTATACCAGTGCCCTGCACTGTGGCAGGCATTTTTTTTACTTAGTTTTTTGTTGTTGTTGTTGTTTCTATTTAGCATGAAAAAAGCTGCTTAAGTGTTCTGCTATAAGGCAGAGTTTCTTAAAAGGAGCCATATCCGTTTTGTTGTTGTTGTTTTTTGTTTGTTCATATTTTTATTTTGTTTTGTTTTGTTTTTCAGCTTCCTCAGGACCTAGGGATAGTTGAGCTTCATGTTGGTACGTGTTGTGTTCTTTTACTCTTTGGCTCTTTAGGGAGCCTGCTACCCAGTTCCCAAGTAAGTACATGGAGGCTTATTCTTTCTTATGAATGACCAGCCTTACGGTGAACTGTTTCTAGCCAGCTTTTCTTAACTACCTTTTCTCTCTAGGATTTTTTTAGTAGAATATTATTTTATGGTGTGTTACTTTTGTTTATTTGTTTAATTCTGTGAAGCTGTGTTACTGTGCCTATGTAAAACACCTGATGGTTTAATAAAG
Source organism: Peromyscus melanophrys (assembly GCA_902168415.1). NCBI lineage: Eukaryota > Metazoa > Chordata > Mammalia > Rodentia > Cricetidae > Peromyscus > Peromyscus melanophrys. The sequence continues at coordinate 44,714 of CABHPR010150409.1, read as the reverse complement.
AACTGGCCAATAGCAAGGCAAGATAAAGGATAGGCAGGGCTGGCAGGGAGAGAGCATATATAGAAGGAGAAAACTGTGAGAAGAGTTCTAAAATCTAGGAGCCAGAGAAGGAGGAGGACTCCAGCAGACAGCCACCCAGCGACACAGCAAGCCACAGAGTAAGAGTTTAGATTTACAGAAGTAGTAGAATGGGAAAAGCCCAGAGGCAAAAGACAGATGAGTTAATTTAAAGATAAGAAAAGCTGGCAAGAAACTAAGCCAAGCTAAGGCTGGGCATTCGTAATTAGGAATAAGCCTCTGTGTGTGATTTATTTATAGCTGAGTTGCAGGCTCCCCTGCTGTGGGATGTCATTCTGTATGCTGTGAATGTGTGTTGTTCTGATTGGTTGATAAATAAAATGCTGATTGGCCAATATCCTGGCAGGAAGTATAGGCAGGCAAGTCGATGAGGAGAATTCTGGGAAGAGAAAGGACAGAATCAGGAGTCACCAGCCAGACACAGAGGAAGCAAGATGACAAGGCAGAACTGAGAAAAGTTACCAAGCCATGTGGCTAAACATAGATAAGAATCATGGGTTAATTTAAGTGTAAAAGCTGGTAAGTAATAAGCCTGAGCTAATGGCTGAACAGTTATAATTAATATAAGCCTCTGTGTGTTTACTTTGGGGATGCGAGTGGGAGAGATTTGTCCCAACTGCCAGCCAGCCAGGACACAGGAAAACTTCCAACTACACCTCCCAAAAGAGCAAAAACAAACAGCAACAGCTTTTACCTTTCTCTATTTCTGTATATCTTTTTTTCCTTCTTATTCCATGTCTGTCTGTGAGGCTGGATGATTGAACCCTTTTTTTCTCTGCTCCTTGATCTTTCTTCCCTCTTCTATTTATTCTCTCTGCCTACAAGCCCCACCTATTTCTCTCTCCTGCTTAGCTATTGGCTTTCAGTTCTTTTTTATACCAATTAGGTATTTTAGACAAGCAAAGTAGCACAGCTTCACCGAACTAAACAAATGTAACATTAAAGAATGCCACACATCTTTGTGTAATTAAACAAATATTCCACAGCATAAATAACTTAAATTTATATTCAACAACATTTGTACAAAAATAATTTAGCTATATAATCCTTAACAGCATAATGTTCCTTGAAGCAATAAAAATTGAGCCAATTTTCCCTAAGAATAGAAAAAGCAAGGTGATACATTTGTTGGCTTACAGATCGAAAAAGTTTCACTTTGAGTTCTTTGCTACCTTCCCCTACCTTCTGACTAATGAACACATTCCCTATTTGTATACTTCTTGAGGCAGCTTCATTTCAAAATCCTTTACATCATTAGAATTCCTGTTGTGTCCATCAACAGAAACCACATTTGTGGAAACTGCAGCTTCCCACTTTTTATCACTCTTCCAAGTGTAATATTCCATTCTTTCACTATTTCATTCTATCCAAATATTTCCACAGAAAAGATATGTGAACTAAGATTAGCAAAGTATGGGAATGTTCCAAATTAACTATGGATTTCAGCACAACATAGCATTATGATATTAGAGTAAAATAGTTACATTTGAAAGTTGAACAGTGACATAATGATTTCATATGACACCAATCATTTCTTCTATGTCTTTTTGTTGTAGTATTCGCCAGTATCTAAAAGACAAGGATGTTTGCTACATGAAGACAGTTCTAAGATCCTAACTTGAAATGTATAAAAATTTCATAATTTTATAAAATGAGAAAAAATATTCTATTCCACCACAGCTGTAATCTATTCTGAGGAAAGAAGAGTACAACAGAACAATTGGCATAGACAACTCAGTTTTTCTTGGGTTAATATTATGTTCTGTTCATCTATTTAAATATTGGTTGTAGCCGGGCGGTGGTGGCGCACGCCTTTAATCCCAGCACTCGGGAGGCAGAGCCAGGCGGATCTCTGTGAGTTCAAGGCCAGCCTGGGCTACCAAGTGAGTTCCAGGAAAGGCACAAAGCTACACAGAGAAACCCTGTCTCGAAAAACCTAAATAAATAAATAAATAAATAAATAAATAAATAAATAAATAAATAAATAAATATTGGTTGTAAATAGATAGAGAACATGTACTCTATCTTTCCAACATGTACCAGTTCTTTGTACATCCTGGGACCTAAAATGTTTGAGATAATCTTTTCTCAAAGGACTGTTGAGATGAGATATGGGTTCAGGTTTCCTGTCTTGTACCTTAAGATTATCATATTTTAGACTACTGAAGGTAAAAATGCCAATATGCTGCCATAGTATGGGTGAGCCTAAAAACACAATGTATACATTTTAGCCTCAAACATTTGGCATTATCTCTTGAATTTTTTAGAATGATCCTAAATAGTATGATGAATCATGAATCAACATCAGCTGGAGGAAATCTTATTAAATGTGCAGTAAAATGCATAATGGAAACAAAAACCAAAGCCACAGTATAGTAACAGAAAATAAATCCACGAATGAAAGGTCAATCCCTTGTTATTGGCAAATTCTTTACTATTCATTCCTTTTACAAAAATCAGTTAAAATCAGTTTAAATAATTTATATATTAAAAGAGAAATATATTTTATGTAAAAAAAGGACAATACAGCAATTGAAAATTTCTGGAATGCAAATACAAACATTAATGATGAACATATTTTTATTTTCAAGTATTCTGTCTATTGTTTAAACATGCTATTTGGTTTTGCTTTTATTTAGATTTTGTATTGCTGTGTATAATTTCTTATATAGTATAGATTTATCCCCTTGTAAGATAAGGTGTTTGATGATATAGTCTGCTGTTCTTTCAGGTTTTTTTTCATGGTTTACTGCTCATTTTGTTATGCAGAATGTTTTTAATTCTATGTGGTTGTATTTGTCTATTCTTTTCACATTATTCATTCTGCTTCTGAGACTGTAACTATCAATGATAAAAAGGAAGACAGATTTCCAAACAAAAATCATTGAGTTTTGCCCTATTCTTTCTTCTAAGAATACATATACAGCTTTGTAGTTTCAGGTTTTTCATTAAAATCTTTCATCCATTTTTACCCAACTTTCATGCATATTTTGAAGGAAAAACTCAAATTCATTCTTTGCATATGGTTAACCTGGTTCTCAACACTGTTGCTGGAAGGGAATATATTTTTCCTATTGGATTTTTGGTAAAATGATAAATTACTAGTTGACCATAATGTTTGGATTTAGTTAACAATCTCTCCATTAATCTGCTAACCTTTGAGTCTATTTTTATGCCATGATCATACTTTTTTATTACAATGACTTTGTAATAATAGTTTGAAATGAAATATTATGTCTTCAGCTTCGCTCTTTCATGTGGACTATTGCATTAATCAAAGTAAATTTAAATCCTAAATCTTTCGGTAAAGATATTAGAAATAAAATATTCACTCAATATTTTGGTAACAGACTTCAAATGAACTAACCTTGACCCAAGTGAGCAAGTAAGTCCTTTGCTAATTTTGTTTGTGTAGATGCAATGAGGAGAGATTATTTTCTTATGATATTTTTCCAAGATGTCTAAAAATAACTGCATTAGAAAATTTGACTGTTTTTATGAAAAGTTAACATTTTTTTATCTGAGAGGGTCAAATCCATTTGAAATATTTATGAGCAATTGAAGTAAAAATAAATTCATGAAAATGAGTTTGAAAATAGAGAAATCTGGCACCCATCTTTCTACTCTCCCTGAAAGCACTAAAGGTCTTAAGGTTCTGGTCTCTCAGGGTGATGGTCAATGCAGTGAGTATGTAATAATAACTGTTTGTTTTGCTATAATATGCCATCTAATGCATTTCACCTGATGTACTCAATGCCTGATTTAAGACAGTATATGTTTTTGCCCAAGGTGTTAGCTTCTGTTATTTAAAAGGGCATCGCATTATTATTATTGTTTTTTACACCTTATATACAGTTTTAGTTTCAATAATAAGACAGGAATACCACATGTCACTATAAAAATAATAATAATAATAAAAGCAAGTCTAGATCATTGTGTGAGTTCTTCTCTCCTTATATCTTTCAGTCGCTCTGCTTCCACTGGATTATTCTAGATCTTTGAGCACGCATCATCTATGACATGGTAGGGTATCCAGGCGGTAGAGAGGAGAGTAAGAGTAAGCTCATGTTTACATGAATAAGAAGGTTGCTGAAGACTTCAGAAAAATGCTTCTAATGGAATCTTACAGGAAGTTAATTCATTCAGAAGGTGGGGAGTCCAGAAGAGGCAAAAGAAATCCTACCTGAGAATGAGCTTTGCTCTAATTTGTGTTCACAACAGTCTACAGGAGGTGGCCATTCTGCTTGAAAGTAGCCATCTTAGGCATTCATGGCAAAACTGTCTCTAGGATAATTATTTCTTGTTTCAAAAACTTGAAGATGAACATTATCATAGTATCATATATTGAAATCACCTTTTAAGTTGGTACATTTATTGTATAATGAGTAATACAAATTAAATATGTTTTCTTGGTTTGTTCTGAAACCTGTACCAAGCTTATTAAATTTGACTATATCTCTGCACATATACTGTAGCTAGACTTTCATCAAGATTAATCATTTATATTTATTTATCCTGAATTTTTTTCCATTTTAGACTTTAAAAAGTTATTGATAGCATAATACTGGATAAACAACTGGGGAGTCTCAACCCCGGGAATACTAAATCTCCTGCTCTTAACATTTCTTATTTACTTGTAGTTCTCTGTCTAGGAGTGGGGCCCATGAGATTTCCCCCACTTCCACGTTACCATGTCCGTTGGTGTGGTCCTTGTTTCAGGCAACACTGAAATAGTATACAAACAGTAATATCAAATGTACTTAGCAGATTTTATCTATTTATTTATTGATGCATATATATATATATATATATATATGTAACAATAACAAAAAAAGTCCATGTGAGAGGGACCAAGGTGAGGGAACATGGGGAGGGTTGAATGGGGTCAAGGAAATGGAGAAATGATGCAATTATATTTTAATCAAAAATAAAAATAATATATTTCTGATGCTACTATAACATACTGAAAGAAAACACAAATAAAAGATAGTTTTTAATAATTACCATTGAAAATAAATATTAATTGCCTAAAATAAAGAGTTGGATTAAAAACAATTTTGTATTACATATTGCTTGAAAAGTACTTGTGGACATAATTTTGAAGAAAATTAAAATTTTCTGAAGTAATATATTAATAACAAGCTTTTAAATTAAATGCATGGTTCAAAGTTAAAAGTGTAACTATGTACTGTTTCTTTTCAGCTAATGTCTAGTTTCAATTGGCAAATAATTAAGAAAATTTTGTTTTAAATGCTAGCTAATATACTTCATCTCACGGCTTAATAGATTTTTGCCATATGATACTTAGATCTGCGCAGCAGTAGAACATGTATTTTCCCACAATCCTCTGAGATTAATTTAATTTTACAATGTCCTTTCATTCACCATTTTTGCTTCTCCATTTTCCTTTCTTTGATTCTACACTAATGCTGTCACATCTCTATTCTCACTTATTATTTTATTCTTGTATTTTAGCCTGTCATCCTTTCTGAATTCATATCCTCCTGTTATTCTCCCTTATAATTCTTTTACCTCAATCTATGGCTCCTACTAAAACATGTATTCCATTTACTGCTTTTAAGAGCATTCAGGCCAAGGGAATATGACAAGGGATGTGAAATAGCATTTAAGCTCATTAAATAACCCTGAAGTTCCCCCAGTGGAATATTCCATTATCAAGCTTTGATTAAAAGATTTATGACATTTTGATTATGAACTTGAGAATGAAAAGTCCCAGAAAATATGGAATTACAGAGCCCAGAAGTCAGCTGCCTAATCCAGAATGATTTGAAACTAACATTAACATTATTCAAAGCTGCATTCAATTTTAATGACCAATTTTCTTCATTTTTTATCTTTTGTCTAAAATGTAACATGAAACCCTCCAAGAGGGAGGAAGCTGCAATTAGCAACTTCTTGTGCAAATGTTCACTGACTTTAGTGAGCTCCAGGCCCAGATATTTAATCAGTCATTTCTGAATATTGAATTTTCGATGAAATTTGATCACATTAAGAGAAAATTTTGGCCGGGCAGTGGTGCCGCACGCCTCTAATCCCAGCACTCGGGAGGCAGAGCCAGGCGGATCTCTGTGAGTTCGAGGCCAGCCTGGGCTATCAAGTAAGTTCCAGGAAAGGCGCAAAGCTACACAGAGAAACCCTGTCTCAAAAAACCAAAAAAAAAAAAAAAAAAAAAAAAAAGAGAAAATTTTGTATGTTTTTGATCAGAAGCAAAGATAAATTTTAAGGAGAAAATGATTAAGTCCCTTTGACCCTTCAATACAGCACAATTTATAAATACCTTATGAGTAGAAAGTATCAGTTGAAAAAGTAAACATAAGAGAAGAAAATCTGTCACGATACCCAAGAAAGTTCAGAAATTATTTTAATATTCTGTAAGAGCAAAAATTATCCAATAAGCAGTGACATAGAAAGTATTTTCAATGCATTTTCAATGAGGATTACTACTGTGAGAAAGACATCTCCCTAGTGTGAGGGATGTGTGCACCAGGAAATTGAGTCTTTTCAATTCCTCTATAATTCATTCTAAAGACTTAAAGAGATGCAAGATAATAAAACCATATCTAGTCACAGAGTAGAGGTACACCTTTTACTGTGCACTAATAAATATTGTTGATGAATAAATATATATTATTTTAAAGTATCTTTATAAATTTGCATGTATCAGTTTCAGTGGGTTAATATGCTATTGCAATAGAGAATAATATAAACAACAAGTTGAAGTTTACAGCCACATTAGGCTGATAAATATATTTCCTCCTATGGCTATTTTGAGATGTATTAGCAGCCAGAGTAATCAGATTTACCTTCATGACTGGTTTAACATGGCTGTCTCTACATTTACTCACAGAACCCTGACTATGAAACATCTTGCAATATTGTTTATTGAAAAGTAGATGAGACTTTTTTTAAAGCTCAGAGGAAATGTTTTAGTCAGAAGAAACAGCCACACTACCTCGCAATAAATATTTATATTTAATTGTCATTTTTCAACCTATCCATTAAAAGGATAATTAGAAAAATTAACATAAAATTCTACAACTGTATAGATTTTTCTTCAGCTGATACAATAAGTCTGAGTTATAGAAGGAATATGATGTAACTTCCATTCATAGACTCTAAATTTTTTTTATTTTAAAAGTAGCTTTTGGTAAGACATAACAATAATTTATTTTCAGTATTTTTATATACTTATAAGAGATGTATTGACCATCTGAAAAATAAGTAAGCTACCTTCATTCAATGAAATACTCAAATTATTCCTTTATCTTGACAGTTTCCAGCAAAGTGATTAGTCTTTCAAAACCCAAGAAGAAAACACAATTAACATCTCTAAAAATAGGATTTGTTAAGAATTATTCTGTCTACTTACCTAGCTGGAACTCTTGATCTTTAAGATACTCTACAAATAAATCTCAGAAAATAATCACATTAATTCAATTCCCTAATTTGGGGTTTGAAAAACAATTGATGGCTTAATATAAAGTTGGTATACATTTGTTTTCATCATTGAAAAATAGCTAGATATATGCAAAGGGAAAAATGGATTGGAGGTTTTGATAATGTTTGCATGGACTTAAATGATTATTTTTTCATACAAGAACCAAGCACAGGCC
>CABHPR010150409.1:26064-36902 GCA_902168415.1 Peromyscus melanophrys | reverse complement strand
AAAAAAAAAAAAAAAAAAAAAAAAAGAACCAAGCACAAAACTGAAAGACGAAGCCCAATACTAGAAACAGCTATTTGAATGAAATGGGTAGCATGAACTGCACAGAGAAGTGGAAGTAGACCCATTTTACTTTTACTACTCCTGTAGGAGTAGGTAAAAACCTAAAAGAATTTAGTTTTTATTTCTTGGAAGATATCCCATTCTTCAAAATCCTTGGACCTGGAGTTACAGATGATTGTGGGCCACAGTGTCAAGGCTGGGAATCAAACCGAGGTCCTCTGAAAGAGCAACAAAGTGCTCTTAACCACAGTGCCACCTCTCTGGCCCCTTCCCTTTTATTTATTTTTTAACTTAACAGTTTTTAATTGACTTACAAAATAATTGATTTCTTTCATTTTCTTTTCTTTCTTTTTTTTTTTTTTTTTTTTTGGTTTTTTGAGATAGGGTTTCTCTGTGTAGCTTTGTGCCTTTCCAGGAACTCACTTTGTAGCCCAGGTGGGCCTCGAACTCACAGAGATCTGCCTGCCTCTGCCTCCTGAGTGTTGGGATTAAAGGCATGCGCCACCACCACCCGGCAAAATAATTGATTTCCCTATGGCTTTTCACATAGCCTTCACTTTGGCTAAACGTCTCTCCCTACCTTTTCATCTTTATTATCTATCTCATCCTTGCTTGAATATTTTTATCCCCAGTGTAGTGGGTAGCCATTCCAGCTTTGATCTGGAAGTTCCAACTCCCACTGAGGCTTCGGTAACTGTCCCGCCTACAAGGCGGGGCCAAGAGAGGACCCTGAAGACCCGAGATCCGGAGGCACTGCCTCTCTTGGTTCCTGGACCCTGGACACTAGAAGTAGACCGAGGAGAGTTCTCCAGAGAACACCGGGCAGGACTGTGCTGCGTCTTTCCCAGAACCCGCAACCTACCTATCCCTTCATTTGTAAGTTACGCCACAAAATAAATATCCCTTTTAACTACGTGGAGTAGCCTTAATAATTTCACCAATATCCCAGTATTTTTCTTATTTTCTATCTATAGTTCTTAGGTATTTTTTCGCACAAAATAGAGAATTTATTGATCTGTATTTTCAGCAACAAAAAGGTATTTTTGAATCACATACTGGTGTGTCATACTCTGCTTAATTTCTTCTATGACTACATACCTCATGACCTTGCCTTGCCCCCAACCCTCACACATATGGCTTTACTTCATATTTTCCTTGTCTCCTTAAGTTTATTAGATTCTTGAAAATCTTTAATATTTCCTACAAATTTAGGCATTACCTTCCAGATATTTTGAGGCATCCTATGTCATGGTATTCAATTGCCCATACTTCCTTAATTATACTTTTGAAAGCTAACTTATTACTTCTGTTCACTTACTCATTGTTTGTTTATTAAGCATTTACTAGGGGCCAGATCTTATTTTGGTGAGGAGTTAGCATTACACAAACTCAATACAGACCCTTCCTGTAAGAAGAGAAGTCCTGCATTCTTTGTTTACCAGCACAGATTATCATTATCTTGGAGAGTAACTACCATGTAGAAATAACCTCTGTTCAGTTGATGACTTAAACAATACTCAATAACATATGGAATTCTATAGTTTGACCCCATTGTCATTACATTTTTCTGTGCTGATTCAGTAAAATCATACATACAAAACAGAAAACCATTGTATGATAATGTCTAATATATGAGCTACCTTCCAAGGTTCCTCTGCTCAGCAAGGTCAGGGAAATTACCAGCTGTGAACAGTACAGGATGGCATGTGAATGTGGCATAATGAGGAAGTGGAAAGCACTGGCCAAAGGTGTTAATCATGCTTTATACTGGGTGGTGAATTCGAAGCCCCCAGACTTGCTCATTGTCAATAGTTTCTTATTTTTATTGCAGTTCTAAAATTGGCCTTGAAACTTGACTTGGATACATTCATCCCCTGCTGCATTTCTCTGCTCTCACTAGCTGTTGCTACTGCTCTTGTTTTGTTTGGTTCATTCTCAACTACTCATCAACTTTTTCTGGAAATAAACAACTTTTAAAAAAGAGATTTTTTTTTTTTTTTGCAAATAGTGTTTAGTTAGCAATTCACTAACCTAGGTCCTTTCTTTCAAACCATCTTACATCTCTGTTTACTTTCTCAGTCTTCATCTGTTATTCGTCAATCTTCTGAAGTTGGAGATGTTCACGTTTATTCCTAGCATCTTCCATTGCCATCATTTCTGTGCCTCCCAAACAAAATTATTAACTGCTCTGTCATCTAGTATTTGAAGTCTCACCTTATTTTACCTCAGCATCTTATTATCACCTTTGTAGCCTAGAGTTTTTTATGTGGTCTTTAGGTCCTTCAAATTGGCTTACATCATTTTAGGACTTTCTTTACGTCATCACAGATGAAACCAGACCTCTTGGGAAAAGATTCAGCTTCCAACCTCCTCTATCACTCCCACTACACCTATCCACCTATCAATTCAACTGTTTTCTGTTCATCTCATAGTTTTATACTGGATCCAGGCTACCAAATTACCTACTGTGAAGAGGATTATTTTCATCTGAAATCACAGATCATCAGAAGTGGCATTTTTTCTTTTCTTTTCTTTTCTTTTCTTTTCTTTTCTTTTCTTTTCTTTCTTTCTTTCTTTTTTTTTTTTGAGACAGAGTTTCTTTGTGTAACAGACCTGGCTGTCCTGGAACTTACTTTGTAGACCAGGCTAGCCTAAAAATCACAGAGATCTGCTTTCCTCTGCCTCCTGAGTGCTGGAATTAAAGGCATGTACCACCATACCCAGCCAGAAATGGCTTCAGAATCATCTTCACTTGTTCATTTGCTCAGTTTGATATGGTTGAGGCATTTCTATCTTTTTGGGTGGAATTTCAAAACTGTTCCTACATACATGAAATAAGTGATTCAAAGTTTCTCTCTGCCAATTAAATTATTTTATTTCTTAGCTAAACTTTACTTATTACTTGTAGACGTATTTAAGAAGAAACACAAAGCCAAGGTAAAGAGAAAAAACCCAAGAGGTCAGAGCTAAGAGCTTTACCCGCTTGCCGCTGGCTAGCCTCTTTCGCCGAAGCAACCTCTCCGAGAAAAAGGGAGGTATTTCCTGTGGGTTGTCTTTAAATAGAATTCTGTTCTGCCTTCTCATTGGTTGTAAACCCAACTACCTGACTGCCTCGTCACTACTTGTTCGCCAGACTCTGGCTATGGCTTGCTAATAGCTCTGACCCCTAGGCAACTCCATTCACCAACATACAACATTTTGGTACAAAAGAAAATATCACCATAATTACTTCAATCTCATTTGTGTGAATATTGAAAACCCTTTTTGTCAACATCATTCATGTTACAGGCAAAGTAGTGCCATCAAAATATTTTAATTTTTACAGTGCCTTTTTGTAGCTAGAGTTTTCCTGCCTGGCCCACAGTCAGGACAAAAATCTCTGTTACCCGCCAGTCCCACAGCTGCTCAGACCTAACCAAGTAAACACAGAGACTTATATTGTTTAAACTGTTTGGCCTAATGGCTCAGGCTTCTAGCTATCTAGTTCTTACATCTTAAATTAATCCATTTCTATAAATCTATACCTTGCCACGTGGCTTGTGGCTTACCGGCATCTTCACATGCTGCTTGTCATGGAGGTGGCTGGCAGTGTCTCCCTCACTCAGCTCACTGTTCTCTCCTTTTTTCCTCTCTGTTAGTCCCGCCTATACTTCCTGCCTGGCCACTGGCCAATCAGTGTTTTATTTATTGACCAATCAGAGCAACAGATTTGACATACAGACCATCCCACAGCACCTTTTTAAGGTTGTTATTATTTCATTTTTAACTTTTTCTAAAATCTTAGCTTATATAAACATATAGGCTGTAGTGAACTTTGAATATTTCACATACTTTTATATTAGAATAAATATCATCCATGTACAGCTGTTTGTTCACTGTTATGTGAAGAAGAATCCTGAATGTGAGACCCTCAGTCCTATAGCTTATAATAAATGTTTCCATAAAGCAGCCAGTTCCTCTTCTTTACCTTTTTTTGTGATAAATGGCTCTTTGTGGCCTAGTCTTGCATCAAATTCTTGGTCATATTGTCTCAACCTTCCAAGTGCTATACTACCCCCAGCCTGACTAGGTCAGCCAATTTCTTATGTTATAATACACATATAATTTTGAGTGTATTGTAAAATAAAAATTATTTCTTTCCTTTTAAGAACCTTCTGTTTTGAAGTATGTTCCCAGAATATGTGATTTGGCTGATCTAATCATTTTACAATGGATTTTCCTGTTCATATGAGCTCTATGTTGATTCCATTTTTCCACGTTTATGACTTTTCTGTGTGCTTAAGTGATTATGATATTCAGTCCATTACTCCACAAAGTTTGTATTTTATATTTATTATCCCATTTCATGAACCTAGCAAACCTACAGGGTAACTATCAACATTATTCTTGTTATTATTTTATTTTCAAATTATTACATAAATAATGCCACTTTGAATGTGTTTGTTTATCCAGTTTACCTTTCCACTGTATTCTCCACCCCTTTATTCACTATAACTTTATTAGACCAATTTCTCAAACTTCAAAGTAGAATAGCCTTTTCATTTCCCATGTCCATAGACACCAAAGACTTCCATTTACATTTCTAAAATGTCCTTAAGGCCTTTCTCCCTTTCCAGTCACCAGCATCACTGCGTCAGTCTGGACCACCACACCTGAGTAGAGAAGGGCAGTAGAGTATCATCTGAAGGTTCAGCATTCTTCCAACCCCAAACCCACATCCAGTGCAGGAGTTATCTCCATTGTGACATATTTATTTATTTATTTATTTATTTACTTACTTACTTACTTACTTACTTACTTACTTACTTATTTTACACCCCAGCTGCAGTTTTCCCTCCCTCCTTTCCTCCTAGTCCCTTCCTCACCCTACTGTATCCCCACCCCTCAATCCACTCCTGTTCAAGAAAGGGCAGGCCTCCCGTGGATATCAACAAAACATGGCATAACAAGTTGTAGTAAGACTAAGTACCTCCCCACATATTAAGGCTGGCCAACTCATTATGAGATACAGGATCCCAAAAGCAAAAAAAATAGGCAGAGACAGTCCCTGCTCCCACTGTTGGGAGTTCCATAGGAGGACCAATTACAGAACTATCACATATATACAGAAGACAAAGGTCAGTCCCATGCAGGCTCCCTGGTTGGTAATTCAGTCTCTGTGAGCCCCTAGGAGCCAAAGTTAGTTAATTGTGTAGTTTTTCTTGTGATGTCTTTGACCCCTCTGGCTCCTATCATCCTTCCTTCCTCTCTTTAACAGGATTCCCCAAGCTATGCCTGAGATTTGGCTGTGTGTCTGTGAATCTGTTTCCATCAGTTGCTGGATGAAGCCTCTCTGATGGCAATTGGGCTAGGCACCAATCTATGAGTGTAACAGAATATCCTTAGGCATCATTACAATGACATTTTTTTCTTCAGTTGTGTTCTCTGGATCATCCAGCCTGTGGGTCCTGGTGCTCCAGGCAGTGTCAGGGTGGACTTACTCTCCTGGCATGGGTTCTAGGCTAGACCAGTCATTAGTTGTCCACTCCCACAATCTGTAGGCCACCCTTACCGCAGCACATCCCATAGGGAGGACAGACTGCAGGTCGAAGGTTATATGGCTCAGTTCTTGTTCCAATCCCTGCACTAAAAGTCTTTCCTGGTCACAGGAGATGGCCAGCTAGGCAATCCATCCACTGTTGCTAGGAGTCTTAGCTGGGGTCATCGTTGTAGATTCCTGAGAGATTCCTTTGTGCCAGGTTTCTATCTCACCCCCAAATGCACCCCTCTTTCCAGTAGTTTCTTTCAGTACTCCCCCCTCAACCCCCAAAACCTGATCACTCATGTTCTCATCCTCACATGACAGCAGTTCACTCACAAAATCTCTTCCATTTCCCCTTCCCAAGGAAATCCGGGTCTTGTTTCCCAGTCTCTCTGGATCTGTGGATTGTAGCATAGTTACTCTTTATTTTACAGCTAATATCCATGTATGAGTGAGTACATACTGTGTTTGTCTTTCTGATTCTGAATTACTACACTCAGGATAATTTTTTTCCAGTTTTACCATTTACTTCAAGTTTCATGATGTCATTGTTTTTATTTTTTTAATTAAGACATTTTTAATTCATTTTACATACCAATCAAAGATCCCCCTCTTCCCTCCTCCCACCCCTCCAACCTCCCCCTCCCAATCTACCCCCCATTCCCTCCTACAAGAAGGTAAGGCCTCCCACGGGGAGGTACATTTAGAAGAGGCAGTTCCAAAACCTTCACCCTGCCTTAAGGCTGTGCAAGGTGTCCCATCATAGGTAGTGGGCTCCAAAAGGCCTGCTCATGCACCAGACCTGGATTCTGATCCTACTGCTAGGGGGCCCCTTAAGAAGATCAAGCTACACAACTGTCTCACTATGCAGAGGGCCTAGTCAAGTCCCATGCAGGCTCTACAGCTATTGGTCTAAATTTCATGAGTTCCCACTAATTTGGTTTGGTTGTCTCTGTAGGTTTCCCCATCATGATCTTGATGCACTTGCTCATATAATCCCTCTTCTTTCTCCTTGTCTGGACTCCTGAGGCTCGGCCTGGTGTTTGGCTGTAGATCTCTGCATCTGCTTCCATAAGGTACTGGAGAAAGCCTCTATGGTGAGAGTTAGGGTATTCACCAATCTGATTACTGGGGTAAGCCAGTTCAGGCATCCTCTCCACTATTGCTAGTAGTCTAAGCTGGGGTCATCCTTGGGGATTCCTGGGAACTTCCCTAGTGCCCCAGTTTCTCCCTATCCCCATGATCTCTCCCCCTATCATGGTACCTCTTTCATTGCTCTCCCACTCCATCCCTGTTCCAGCTCAACCATCCCATTCCCTTATGTTCTCATACCTTATTCCCTACCCTACATTGCCCATTCCTCATCCCCAGTTTACTCATGGAGAACTCATCTATTTCCCCTTCCCAGGGTGATCCATGAGTCCCTCTTTGGGCTCTCCTTGTTTGCTGGCTTATCTGAATCTGTTGGTTGTAGTTTGATTATCCTTTGTACATCATGTTTGTCCTTCTGAATCTGGGTTACCTCACTCAGGATGATATTTTCTAGTTCCATCCACTTGCCTGCAAATTTCATGATGTCATGGTTTTTCTCTGCTGTGTAGTACTCCATTGTGTATATGTACCACATTTCTTAATCCATTCTTCAGTTGAGGGGGCATCTAGGATGTTTCCAGGTTCTGGCTATTATGAATAATGCTGCTATGAACATAGTGTCCTTGTGGTATGATTGAGCATTCCTTGGGTATATGCCCAAGAGTGGTATAGCTGGGTCCTGAGGAAGATTGATTCCCAATTTTCTGAGAAATCACCAATTGCAAAGTGGCTGTATAAGTTTCCATTCTCACCAACAGTGAAAGAGTATTCCCCTTGCTCCACATCCTCTCCAACATAAGCTGTCTTCAGTGTTTTTGATCTTAGCCATTTTGGATGTCATTTTTTGTTGTTTTTTGTTTGTTTGTTTGTTTGTTTTTTGAGACAGTGTTTCTCTGTGTATAGTTTTTGTGCCTGTCCTGATCTTCCTCTGTAGACCAGAAGGGCCTCAAACTCACAGACATCTGCCAGCCTCTGCCTCCTGAGTGCTGGGATTAAAGGCGTGTACCACCATCACCCAGCGATGTCATTGTTTTTAACAGCTGACTAATACGCCATTGTGGTGGTATTGTGATCCCCAAAATATTGTGCATCCTAATAAACTTATCTGGGGTCAGAGACAGAACAGCCACTAGATACAAAGGCTAGAAAATAGTGGCACTCACACCTTTAATCCTAGCACTCCAGAGGTAGAAATCTCTCTGGATCTCTGTGAGTTCAAGGCCACATTGGAAATGGCCAAGCATGATGACTCACGCCTTTAATCCCAGAAGGAGTGGTAGTAGAAAGCAGAAAGGTATATAAGGTGTGAGGACCAGAAACTAGAAGCATTTGGCCTGGTTAAGCATTTGGCCTGGTTAAGCATTCAGGCTTTTGAGCAGCAGTTCAGCTGAGACCCATTCTGGATGAGGACTCAGAGGCCTCCAGTCTGAGGAAACAAGACCAGCTGAGGATCCGGCGAGGTAAGGTAGCTGTGGCTGGTTCTGTCTCTCTGATCTTCCAGTGTTCACCCCAATAACTGGCCTCAGGTTTGATTTTATTAATAAGACCCTTTAAGATTCATTCTACACTCCATTGCATAAATAACTCCAACCAAGCAAGTGAAATACCTCTATGTCAGGAACTTCAATCTTTGAAGAAAGATATTGGAAAAAATATCAGAAAATGGAAAGATCTCCCATGCTCAAGAACCAGTAGGATTAACATAGTAAAAATGGTCATCTTACCAAAAGCAATCTACAGATTCAGTGCAATTCCCATTAAAATCCCAACACAATTCTTACAGACCTTGAAAGAACAATACTCAACTTCACTTGAAAAAACTAAACACCCAGAATAGCTAAAGCAATCCTGTACAGTAAAAGAACTTCGGGAGGTATCACCATCCCTGACTTCAAGCTCTTTTACAGAGTTGAGTGTTAAAAATTGCATGGTTTTGGCATAAAAACAGACAAGTGTACCAATGGAATCAAATCAAAGACCCAGACATAAACCCAAATACCTATGGACACCTGATTTTTGATAAAGAAGTCAAAATTATACAATGGAAAAAGGAAATAATCATCACCAAATGGTGCTGGCATAACTGGACATTGGCATGGAGAAGAATGAAAATAGATACATACCTATCACCCTGCACAAAGCTCAAGTCCAAGTGTATCAAAGACCTCAACATAAATCCAGATGCACTGGACCTCACAGAAGAAAAACTGGGAAATAACCTTGAACAAATTGGCACAGGAGACAGCTTCCTGGATGGGACATCAGTAGCACAGACACTTAGATCAACAATTATATAAATGGGACCTCATGAAACTGAGAAACATCTATAAAGTTAATAAGACAAAATAACAGCCTACAGAATGGGAAAAGATCTTCATCAATGCCACATCTGATAGAGGACTGATCCAAAATATAAAAGAACTTAAGAAACCAGACATGAAAAAAACAAATAATCCAGTTTAAAAATGGGGTATGGATCTAAACAGAGAATTCTCAATGGAAGAATCTCAAATGGCCAAAAAACATTTAAAGAAATGTTCAACCTTCTAAGCCAACAGGGAAATGCAAATCAAAACAACTCTGAGATTCCATCTTATATCTGCCAAATTTGCTTGTTGGAGTGCAAACTTGTATAGCCACTTTGGAAATCAATATGGTGATTTCTCAGAAAACTGGAAATCAATCTACCACAAAACCCAGCTATGTCACTCTTGGGAGTATACTCAAAGGATGCTCAATAATACAACAAGGATATTTGCTCAATTATGTTCATAGCAGCTTTATTTGTAGTAGCCAGGACCTAGAAACAACCTAGATGTTTGTTTCATCTGAGAAATGGATTAAGAAAATGTGGTACATTTACACTTTTTTTTTTACTTCTCCGGATGTGTACAATGAAAAATTCCCTTGTGCTCACATAATCCAGAATAACTATTGTTCTTTTAATACTGCTATACCTTTTCCCAGGAAACCCAAAGTTCACTCATCAAGGCCTAGGCTGAAAACCTATTGAAACTATGAGTACTCCTTTCAAAGAGTAGACTGGCTTTCTAAGTATAGAGCCCATTTACCCAGGGAATCAAGGCTTTGCCCAAAAACTTAAATTCCATGATGGTAGCCAAAAGCAGAGAATTTTGACATATATTTTTATGAGCAGTGAAACTCAGTCAACAGTGTTTGGCCTGGTGACTCTCTTTATCCATTAAATCATAAGACTCTACAAAATATCAAATATCTTCATGCCCTGGATAACTGAATCCCCCTGAAAATATAAAAAAAAATATAAGTTCTATATGATAAATGTATACATGTATAACAATAACTTAGGAAGTAACAAATATTTTAAATATATGCAGAATAGAAGGCTAAAAGTAAACTGTCTTATAGTACTAGATTAGTAAATTATTTTTCATTTACCTATTTCAGAGTTCTGGTCATTGAGCCATATACCTTATGTATGCTAGGCACCCTACCACTTAGATAATCTTCTGAACTTCTGAATTTACTTTTAAAGCTTATTATTCATGTCAAGAACACTGGTTCTCATTACACATTATTTCTTATTCATCTAACAGAATATCTTTATGATCCTAGATCCCAATTTTTAATGTTTTCTAATCATAAAGGAGGGAGAATATTCAGAGTAGTTTCAGATCATTCCCTCTAGTTTTTACTATCCAATAAACTCAGAAATATCTGCTTCTGGAGTAGTAAACTCTCAAAAGCTTCTTTAGGACACAGGTCATTCTGGACCAATTGTTGCAGAGCTATCTCTAAATTCTTCAAACCGTTTTGATTTTCCATCTTTTCATAAAAATCACCCAATAAGCATGATATTCTGATATCTTGAAATTTATCTGAGAATATCTAACTATTGATACATGAATATATTCAAATACACTACATTGACCTTCATCTAAATCAGGGAACTTGTAGCAGAATATCTTCTAGGAAAAGTTCTTGACTTTGTAACTCTTCTGAAACATTCTACTCTTCTTAATGCTTTTTGTTCCCCCTTTGTTCTCCATGTCCAGCTTATAGTACAACTATCTATTCTTTATATTTTCTTTTCCCCCTCCTTACCTTCCTTCTTTCTCCCTCCTCTCTTTCTTTCTTTCTTTTTCTTTCTTTCTTTCTTTCTTTCTTTCTTTCTTTCTTTCTTTCT
>CABHPR010150409.1:0-25964 GCA_902168415.1 Peromyscus melanophrys | reverse complement strand
TCTCTCTCTTTCTTTGTTTCTTTCTTTTTTCTTTTTTTCTTTTTTTCTTAGTTTTTCAAGACAGGGTTTCTGTGTGTAACAGTGTAGCAGTCCTGGCTGTACTTGAACTCTCTTTGTGACCATGCTGCCATGTTGGCCTCAAACTCACAGAAATTTGCCTGCCTTTGCCTCCCAAATGCTTTCTGGGATTAAAGGTATGTTCCACCATCATCTGGCTTCTTCTCCATCTTTTCATATATGTTTAAATATGTTTAAATTACTTTAATCCTTCCTTCACCTATTCCTAACCATCAAGGCTCTCCTTCATGTCAGTCATAGAATATTTAAGGACATACATCACGGAATTAAGTTCAAATTCAAGTTTACACATACTATTAACATGGCTTTTATGCTATTTTATTCTAAGTCTTAATTTATTATTCCTTAAATTAGAGTAACACTACTACTGTTAGGTCTTGTATCAGATCTTCTGCATAGCTGCCTTCCCCTATAAGGCCATGTGATTGGTTCAGAAATTAGTCTCCACAAGTTTAAGCCCTTCAGTGTGTTCTGTTCAGATGGAGGAATCAACTAACTCAATACAGGACAACAACTTCTCAAAGCCCACCAGCACTTTGGGATCACCACTTGTGACCACAGTGCTAGAAACAGATACCCACTCTCTTCTAAAAGACTGAAAATTAATTTCACCTGAATTTAGACTTGAGGAAAGTCACACTACCATTCCAATTGTGTGTGTACCTCTGATATCCCTTCTGTGTCTTGGTGTGCTCATTTTCTTGTTACTTAACAAATCACATATCTAGAGAGTTAGAGTATATTTGTGTTGATTCCATGGGTTGAGAGTCTAGGCACAATTTCTTTGGGTAATTTGCTTCTAGGTATCACTAGCCTGTAATCAAATGCCAGAAATCTAAAGACTGAACTAGGCTTATTTAGATTACTGGCAAAATGAATCTCTTTGGGTTGGGTGTATGGCTGAGTGCTGTGTTCTTGCTGGTTATTTGATGGAGGTGTTAGGACCACCTAGCATGTGATTTTCTATAGAGACAATATAGAATATGGCTATCTTACTCAAGGATATGAATCAAATTTCCTTTTCAAATTTGCCAGAGTAGGGTAATATAATGTAACATAATGCTCTTAAGAGTAGCATGTGCTTACATCATGTTTAATAGATATACTTAGAATGGGAATGGACAGACAGGACTCCTTGCATTTCTGTGGGGTCTTTCATTCTCATATTTGAAAACTTTCTTACACTGTGCCCCATATTTCTTTGTGACATCATCAAACTGTTTTGTACCAAGTTTCCAAAAATGCAAATATTCCTATATTGCTTTATCTAAATCTAGTGTTAGAAAACAGACTTTTCCTGAAGATATTTTAACTTGCAATACTTGCTTCCACTTACATGAAAGCTTACAGATAGAGAAAGCCTTCGCTTGGACCCCTGGTGCTGCCATGTTTCCCCATTTCTTATCCAAACTCCACTTCCCTTAAGCTCTTTACGCCTACTCCTAATCATCAAGCTATTCTTGTGGCTTCACCTCTTTCCAGTTGTTTGAGTCTTCACTTTCCAAAAACTTCACCCAAGGCTTTGTTACCCCTGTACATCTGCCATATAAAGAAATCAGCAGTTTTGCTTAGAAAGCCTACAGCACAGGTACCTTGATTCTCACAATGCTTACCTCTAAACAGTGCCCTCATGTCACAATAATGACCCCCTTGCCTACACTTTGTATTTTATGAACTGTTAAACTATACATCTTTCAAAATTTCCACATATTGCTTACAAGTATTTTCTTTTTCTTTCACTTGCTCAAACACAAGTCATTTTTTTCTTCAGTATTTTCTCTGTTCCCTGCTTATGCCCAGCTCCTCATTTAGATCTTCAGGAGTTCTTTCTTGAATGAACAGAGAGGAGATTCTGTTTTTCTAAAGTGTGGCATTCCAATTGGTTAATTTCTTTTCATTATACTGTTGACCATGCTTACAACAATCTTTATGTGTCAGCTTGCTTATTTCAAAGTTTTTCTAACTTGATGACTTAAACTGTTTTAAAGTTAGTGAGAACAGAAGTAGTGTTTATTACATTTTATCAGCTTACATTAATAACATAGCTCTTGGTATCACATGAGCTAATAATGTATACAATTTATGTAATGGACAAATGCATATATTAAAGATTATAGCAAGAAGAAAATAAGATAGGCTTTTTCATATAATGACAGAAGGTGTCTCTCATGTTGTTCTTGATTTTGCTGCAATGACATGTACCATCTAGTCCAGGAAATAGAAGTCCATGTTTGGACTTTTGTAATCTTTCAGAAACAGGTGAAGACTGTTTGCACCATCTTTTCTCATCTCTGTAACTGTATGTGAATATATTACATTGTTTTCTCTGTTAGAAAGAAACCAAGGTACATTCAAGATAAAAAAAAATGCCCAATGTGACTCAGACAGAGATGATAGCATAGGAAAGACTGACTGTGTCCAGTCTACTCATCGTCTGTATGCTAGACTATTTTCCATCTCATTGTAGCATACTGTAATGGCCAAACATTCTAGGTAAATTGTAATGCTGTGCAATATTCCTTTACACTGTGTGAAGATATGTCACTGTGATTGGTTTAGTAAAAGCTAAGTGGGTAATAATAGCTAGGCAGGAAGTATAGCAGGGACTTCTAGACAGAGAGAGCTCTGGGAAGAAGAAAAAAGAGTTGTCAATAGACACAGAGGGAACAGACATGCATGAGGAGAGGTAAAAGTCACAAGTCATATGGCAGGATGTAGATTAATATCATTTAAGCTATAAAAGCTAGTTGAGACAAGCCTAAGCTAGAGGCCAAGTTTTCATAATTAACAAGAAGTCTCCATGTGGTTATTTGGGAGCTGGCAGGCAGGACAGAGAAAGACTAGCTACATATGGCTTCCAATGTGGGGACACATATTTCCATATAAGACCCGAGAAAGCTCAAAAAAAAAAAAAAAGGTTTCAGGCTGGAGAGATGGCTCAGAGGTTAAGAGCACTGGCTGCTCTTCCAGAAGTCCTGAGTTCAATTCCCTGGCAACCACATGGTGGCTCACAACCATCTGTAATGAGATCTGACGCCCTCTTCTGGCCTGCAGTACAGGCATTCGTGCAGGCAGAACACTGAATACATAACAAATAAATAAATAAATCTTTAAAAAAAAGGTTTCAAGCACACAAAAATAGAGCCTAAAGCAGCTTACTAGCCCCATAGTCTGTCATGTAGTTCATGGTACAGAGACACGCCTCTTGGCCACTGCCTGTGACCTTGAGCCACCAGCACACTATGAGTTAAGCTGCTTGGTGGTTTAAAGTTTTGCTCATGCATACAAAAAAAGGTTACATAAACACAGTAAAGTAGGTTCAAATGAAAAAAATTCTCTAAACAGGTTACAATGTGTTTAACAATGTCAGTAGGCTTAAGGAAAAAAAAGAAAACAGGTATAGATAGTCAACAAAAAAAATTAAAGAGAATAAAGTCTTTAAAGACAGAAGTAAAGTAATAATAAAAAGAAATAAGTCATGTAAGGATGGGAAATACTATCACAGGGATTTTGGACCTTATATGATGCTTTGCTAATTTTGAATTTTTTGAATGTTAATGAAAAGGAAACAGCTACTGAGAGACATTGGATTGTGGAAGGGACTGCTGAATTAAGCCAACCTTTATACTTTAGAAATGCCTTAACTTTAAAATGGGAGTCAAAAAATGCATTACATCAGGGAAGAAGTTATACTTTGTTTCCACAGAAAACAAAAGGCTGTGGATTCCTTCCAGATTAATAGAGATCAGATTTGACCAGGGAAGACCTGCTGAGTATCTTGGTTACAGACATGGAAGAGGAAGCCAAGAAAGACTATAGGACAAATAACATGTAAGCTGATCCCTCTGATTGAGAACAACTTGGAGATAAGATGAGACTTGATAAATCTTGTTGGTTACAGAGTCCTCATGACTTATTATTACATGCCAGCCTTTCATATGACATAGATAGATATTTATATTACAGTTTGATTATGCAGTCCAAACAGATTTATAAAGTTGACAGATGCCTTTTTTCTGCTCATAGAACAAAAAAATCTTTAACTGATTTATACACACTGTATATTCCATAGTTGTGTTAATACAGATATGTATGTTACTTTTGAAAGTTTATGTGTTTTCAGAGTAAGGGAACCAGACACAAAATAAAATGGGTGGCCCAGATGATCCAGCCTCTCAGAATGCCTCTGTTGCAGTTTTCTCAAATTTCTGTGCTGTGGGATGTTCTGTATGTTAAATATGTTGCTCTGATTGGTTAATAAATAAAACACCGATTGACCAGTAGCCAGGCAGGAAGTATAGGTGGGACAAGGAGAGAGGAGAATTCTGGGAAGTGGAAGGCTGAGGCAGAGAGACCCTGCCAGACGCCACTATGACAAGCGAGATGTAAGGTACTGGTAAGCCACAAGGCACGTGGCAACTTACAGACTAATAAAAATGGGTTATTTTAAGATATAAGAACAGTTAACAAGAAGCCTGCCATGGCCATACAGTTTGTAAGCAATATAAGTCTCTGTGTGTTTACTTGGTTGGGTATGAGCGGCTGTGGGACTGGCAGGTGAGAGAGATTTGTCCTGACTAGGGGCCAGGCAGGAAAACTCTAGCTACAGTTCTACATCCAGAACAGAACAGCTTCAAGACTGCTGGTTGTGATGGTCCAGCCTCACAGACTACTCTAGCCAGAACATTAGATAAGCCTTGCATTATCTCATCATACCAAGTCTGGACAACAGCTATCTCTACCGGGACTTGGCCATTATCCCAATTTTATCAGGGTTCCCTGAAGAGATCAGCATCACTCCACAGTAGGAAGAAGTCTAGCAAACACAACACTCATATTCTCAAGAGGTGGGATAGATTATTTTTGTCATTCACTGGGTTATGGATGTTTATCATCATTTAAGGGGGTTGGTTACAAGTTGTTATTGGTCATGGTCAGAAAAAAAGCTAAAAAAGCGAGATTAGATTCAGGGATTTTCTGAAGAACAAAAGGGGGGATATAGTAGAGTAATGAAGGGATAAAAGGGTGGATTGTTGAGTCTACTTTTGAACAACCACTAGTCTCAAATATTTTACATTGATATGGATTTTTGTATATTAGTACAAATTTAAGGTTATTTCTGTTATACTGTATATATGTTTCTATTCCTGTTTAAGATATTGTACCTATATGACTCATTTAAAAATGTAATATAAAGTTTTAGTCCTTGAAAATCATTTAGGATAATAAAGAAATACAGATTAATAGCCATCTTTAAAAATCAAACTTATGTAGATATGTTTTCAATGTCATACAAAGCTGTATTTTAGATAGACAAGTGATCTTTAAAACCTTCAAAGACATACATAATATAGCATTTAATATGTTTTAATAGCATAAGGCTTTTCATGACAGTGAGACACATCTCCTCATGGCAGCACCAATTTACTTCAAAAAAGGATGACAGGCATTGAAGAACCTCCATATGGGGTTTGCTTTCTTTGTGGCAAAAGCTAGCTACTGGGCAAAGAAACTGTCCTTGCCTCAACTGCTGATAGTATGTTGTCCAAACTGGACAAGAAGGACAGATAAGAAGACAACTGTCAATCTTTCCCAAAACAAGGTAGGACAGTCCTTCAAATTGTTGCTTCACAAAAAGTATGTTAGCTATTTTAGGCCTGTAGGCCAAAGATGGATGCCCAAACATTGCAGAGGAACCTTGGGGTGACTGTCCAGGCAGCCAGATGTCTCTGTCACTTCTATAGTTTTGAAAGTTGCTTGCTCTGCACTTCCTCTTTGCTAAAGTAATATTTTATTCTTCTTGGGTCTCTGATGAGGACTGAAGAATAGATAGCTATAGTTTTATAGTTTTTCTTGTTACTAAATTCAGAAAAAAAACTTACATAAGTGATGTGAAGTTTATAAGTTTGAAAATACAAAAGCTTAAGTTGTTTAAAAAGATGTTTTAAGGTCTAAAAAGATATATTTAGGATAGTAATATAAGTTATGACAAAAATGATTTAGGTATAAAACTTTGGACTAAGATAGGATAGATAATAGAGTATTTCCTCTAAATTTGCCAAATACAATGGACTGAACATTGTGAATGTAACCCTTACCTGATAATTGTTCTTATTATATATAATTTTACTGTGTTAGAGTTAAAACCTTTCTTTTTTATTTAGACAAAAATAGGGGGAAATGTTGTGGAATATTTCTTTATACTGTGTGAAGACGTGTCACTGTGATTGGTTTAATAAAAAGCTAAATGGTCAATAGCTAAGCAGAAGATATAACAGGGACTTCTGGACAGAGAAGAAGAAAGGAGGAGTCGTCAGCAGACACAGAGGGAATAGACATGCAGAAGGAGAGGTAAAAGCCGCAAGTCACATGGCAGAACGTAGATTAATATATAAGTTATAAGAGCTAGTTGAAACAAGCCTATGCTAAAGGCTAAGCAAATCTTATGGTTACACGTAACTTGAGACATAGCACCTGTCCTGTGGTTGGTTTATTTCACTTATGTTTCTTTTTGTGGCTGAATGATATTCCATTGTATGCATATGCCAGATATTCTTCACATGTGTCCCCAATGAACGTTAAAGCCATTACTATACACTGGTTATTGTAAAAACTGCTTCTCTGAGCATGAGGATATTATCTTTCTCAAAAATCCTAAACCTACTCTTTGGGGTATCATTCTGATGGGAATTTTGGACTTCAGGGTAATACTACTTTTTTAAATTTCTTGAGGAATCTCATTATAGCCTTTCCGTAAGATCTGCACCATTTTGTAACTACGAAGTACATGAGAATTTCAGCTTTGCTGCACCCTTAACTGTTCTTGCTCCTTTCTGTTTTGATTTTATTTTAGTGCCCTGAAAGGTGTAGTGATAATTTATGTTACTTTTAGTTTTTATAAATCTGATGAGTAATAACACTGAGTATTTATCCATGTATCTGTTGCCCATTTCTGTGTCTTCTTTGGAAAATGTTTGTCCCTGTATTTTTTCTGGACCTAATCAGATGTTCTGGCTTTGCTTGTGAGTTGTAGGAGATTTTGGTATGGTCTTCAGACTGACTCATCAGGTAAATGGTCTAGAAATATTGTGTCCCATTTCTTGGCATCTTTTCAGTCTATTGACTGCTGTTGCAACCCTGAATTTTTCATTTGGTGCAGTCTAACTTGTGTTCTTGATTTCTGTTGTTTATTATTTTGGAGTCACATCTAAAAAGTAACTACTAAGGTTATTGCTGACACGTTTTTTTTTTGTTGTTGTTGTTGTTTTGTTTTTTTTTTCTCTATGATGTTCTAAAGAGTTTTGTGCTTTCAGATCTCACATTTAAATTTTCAGTCCATTCTGAGTTGATGTCTGTATGGATCCAGTCAGGATCCAACTGCATTCTTCCTCATGTACATATATCCACTTTGCTAATATACCTTTTTGAAGGGACTATCTGTCTCTGCTGTAGGTACTTGATCCTCTTGTTCACAAAGACTGATTAACAATACACCCACATGATGATTTCTAGGTTCTTTGTACTTCTGTGTTGGAAGATGCTCATATTTTATTGCACTACCTTCATAGTCTATTAGGGTTATTGTAACAAAATAGATTAAGATGATCAACCATGCCAGGCGGTGGTGGCGCACGCCTTTAATCCCAGCACTCGGGAGGCAGAGGGAGGCGGATCTCTGTGAGTTCGAGGCCAGCCTGATCTCCCAAGCGAGTTCCAGGAAAGGCGCAAAGCTACACAGAGAAACCCTGTCTTGAAAAACCAAAAAAAAAAAAAAAAAAAAAAGATGATAGATGATCAACCAATAAACATTTATTTATCATAGTTATGTGAATTGATAACCTTCCACCAGCAAATCCTCATCATGGCATGGGAGGATTTAGTGTCTGTGGGAGTCACTTCTTAGCACACAGATATCTGCCATTTTTGTCTTTTCACATGGCCAAAAGAGCTGGATATTTTTTTCTGAGGACTTTTGAAAACAAGGCCAATAAATCCATTTGTATGAGACAAACATTCATGACTTAACAGCCACCAATGGCTTCATCAATATCACTACATAGATCATAGAACTTAAAAACATAGATCTGGGGAGGACTATCCAGCATATGGGGAGGATCACATTGTTTGCACTACTGTAGCTTTGGATGGTATTTTGAACTTTTAAAGTGTGATGATTCCAGCTTTTCTCCTTCTCAAGGCTTTGTGGTGATCTGCCCACCTTTGTACTGAATCATTCAGCTAAGATTTTGATAGAGATTACACTGAGTCTCTAGCTCACTTGGAGCTATAGAGACACTTTGTTCATTTGAAGCTATCTGACCTATGAAGATAGATGTTGCTTGTTTTTATTTTTGCCTTTGTTTATTTCTTCATTTTTCTCCATCGGTGTCTTGAAATATTCAATGTAGAATTCATTTACCTCCTTGTTTAAATATTTTAGATGTTATGTGGGGTGTGTGTGTGTGTGTGTGTGTGTGTGTGTGTGTGTGTGTGTGTAGGGGGTTCTGGTAGTGGGAATTGAAGCTAACATAACTGCTGTACTCATAATTTGAGACAATGTCTCATTAAGCTCCTTCATGTTGGTGTTAGCTCGTGATCAATCTCCTCCAGTCTCCCCAGTAGATTGGAATACAGAGATGAGCCACCAGGCTTGGTTTTTGGTGGCATTTTAGGTAACAATATTTATCACTTTTGTTTTTCAGGGAACTTATAGATAATGTGTAGAGTCATAATTACATGAAAAATCTGAAGATATTTGTAACAAAAAGGACACTGAGTTGATAAACAAATATCTTTCAATGGAGAAAAGCACAGACATCTGACAAGATGGCACCACAGAAAAGGTACTTGCCTCTAATCCTGGTAACCTGAGTTAGATACCCAGAACCTGCACAGTGGGGAAGAAATATCAATTTCCTCAGGTTGTCCTCTGATCTACACTCTCACACACACACATACACACACACACACACACACACACACACACACACACACACACGTATACATAAATGTAAAATTTATAAAAATATATCATTGAGAATATTAGTAGATAATTTTGAAATTATATCTATTTGTTATGATTGAGAGAAATAATATTTCCTGGTGTAACTGTGTTTAACTCCAAAGAAGAAAAAATCTGAATAATTCACTCTGACACTCCAAGCTCTCTGAAAACTGTTTGAAGCAGGAAAAGACACCACTGCACCTTATAAAGTACAATACTCAGTTTTCTCTCTCTCATCCCTGGTGGTGAAACCAGCAATGTCCAGGAAGAGTTGCACATGGACAACTCACTAAGTTAGATTATTTTTCTACCTCTTCATGAGATGAGATATGACTTAAAAACACATGGGCATCCTACAAGTTGAATATGATTGTGTCTATTCTGTTCTACATTACTCCAAGCTTTTTTTTTTATTTCATTGTCCTAAATCCAATTCCTAAGATTTCATTCTGTGTTTACCAAGCAGATGGTTAGCAAGTGCCATCTACTGATTGCCGCACTTTTTAAGTTGGAGTCCTTTAACACATCAAACAAGAATCAAAATAAAACACATGGAAAGTACAGGAGCATTACTTTAATGGATATACTTTTTAACATAATAAGTCACCTTTTTAACTTTTTATTTACATAAGCCCAAACTTATTAAATAGAACCCTGCAGAAGTCTTATGTTTCGACTTTATTATGGGCCCTCAAAACAAAGAATTCTTATTCACTTAAAAAGAAAACACAATTGTCTGTGACTCAATTTAGTCCATTTGAAGCATTCAGTAATAGACCTGTCAGATTTTGAAATGTGAACATATGAGTCGTGTACCAACATGGTTAAATAAAAGGTGACTGCATTAAATCCGATGACCTTGCTACCTTTTAGTCGAAGTCTTAGAGAGCAAACTTGTTTTAATTAGCAGTCAGCAAGCAGACTGTAACTTCAGTGAAGGAGCATTGAAGAATCGCTGCCCATTAACAACCCAGCGGTAAGTAAGCCAGCACAAATACTTATAACCAAATAGTGTGCATTGCAGGAGTGGAGAGGATTAGCTATTGGGCACACAACACAGTGGAGGAAATTGCTTTATTCCCAGTACTGCTGGGTACCAGGAGGCAATCACTGTGCCTCCAGCCCATTAACAGCATTCAGAGTGTTGCTTCCCATAGAAGGGGTTATTGGCTAACCACTGGGTGACCAATTAAATGCTATGAATAAGTCCCAAACCCAGCAGCATGGGGCCTGTTTGTGGCACAGTGGTATCATTACTAAAGTGAAAACTTGATGAGAAAGGAACATATTTAATTATAGAACTATACAAATGGCTAATTAGGACCATAAAGTGAAATGAATGACTTTCCAGTGGATTTTTGAATGTTACCGATAACCGCTCAGCTTCTTTGGAGACCATGAAAGTGATCTACAGCCAGAGCTCGTGTGTCATGGTAATGGATGGATCTTCATTACAGGGAGCGTTTTTGACCTGGTTGCTCAGGTAGCATGGGTTCTAAAGACAATCCTTGATTCCTTTCACTGTGAGGGTTCTTCCACTCCAACCCCCTGGTCTCTCATGAGTTCCACTTGCTTTCACAATAATTCTTATGGGTTTGAAAGCAGAAACATTATCTACAACAGTCACTCTCTATCAGTTGGAAAACCCAATCACAAAAGGGTGTCACTAGTTTGTGGAAAACGCTGATCCATGCTTCTTAGTTTTATTAAGTTCTAGTTGATATCTGGAAATTCACAGCTACTCTTTGCTAATCCTGGCATCTCAATTGTTAAAACAGTGTGAACTTTTTATATGGAAAAATCACAATTTCAACTGTGCCTACCGAGTGTCAGTGTTTAAATGAAGGGAAACATTAGCAATCTATGTGGAATTACCAAAACTAAGGTAGGCAGATTGAATCTGTCACCTGTTAGAGCAAACCTCTGGTATTGTTTGTGTGTTTTATCCTTTATATTTTAAGTTATGTTTAAATAAAATTCACTCTAGCTTGTTCAAGATAACTTAAATAAGCATTTACAATGTACAAATAGCTATACTAAACCAGAATAGAAAATGCCCTACTTTGTAGAGTTGGGAAGACACCAACAAGGAATTATATGCATCTAGTCAATAACAACAACAAATCAAATATAGTGAACAACCAGAAACTCCACATGCTTAATATTAAGTGCATGTCATGTTTATATTTTAATGATAAGAAATACAATTATCACACCCCCAGCTTGCCCATTCAAAATAATGTCAGTAGATTGTGAAACCTGCAAAACCACTTTCTAGGTGTTCATAATTTAGTGAAAACCACTGTACTGACTGAGCTTATAACCAGGGTCACTGGAAACTTCAGTGAGGCAGTATAGAATCTCTACATTTGGAAACACGGTATATGTTCCTTCTTGCTTTCATTATAGTCTAGTTATAGATACATGTGTTCCCAGCTCTCTTTCCAAGAATGGTGGGAAAGCAAGATCATGAGAACTTTGGTTGGATTCA
Organism: Peromyscus melanophrys; assembly: GCA_902168415.1. NCBI lineage: Eukaryota > Metazoa > Chordata > Mammalia > Rodentia > Cricetidae > Peromyscus > Peromyscus melanophrys. The sequence goes on along the minus strand of CABHPR010150409.1, from coordinate 14,391 downwards.
TATCTACTAACCACAGGAATTCTGACTTTGTTGGCCAACTGTTTGGTCAAAATTCCTTTAAATATATTCTTGATTTTTCAAAAATCTAATGTCTCAAACAAGTTCAAGAATTCTGAAATGGAATAGGATGTGGACATGTCTATATAAATCACAAGTTGCTTATAGGAAGAAGTGATGTCTCCTGACACTTACACACCCCCAGGCTGGAGAAGCCAAGGATCTTACTGTCTGGCTGACTTCCATTGAGTTAAACTTTAGACACAAGTAAATTTCTCTTTTAAGACACAATTTCTCTTGTGAATATTTCACAAATTTTGCCAAATTCCCAGTACTGTTTATAGAACACTGAAAACATTTCTCGCAATTTAAGAACCATGACCCTGCACCCTAACAATTCTTTAATCTTTCCTATTCTCCAGAGGCAAGGTGTTTCTACTGATTATCATCTTTTGTTTTACTCTCTTGTTATTTTGGCAAAATTTAAAGCAAGTAGAGTATAAAATTATTGCATGTTAACTATTTATCTCTGATATTTTTTCTCTTTAAAATCATATATACTATTGGGTATTTTGCACAGCGCAGGTAGCTAAAAATACTGTCTCAACTCTGTTACATAGTGAGTCTTCTCATTGCTTCTAATTCTGAATAGTGGCTTTGGTCTACTGGATATATCTCCAACTTGTTATTGATTAACTTCACCATATTTCCTCCATTATAGGCGTCGAGTTTGGCAAACTTCTATTCAGTGGAAAAAAATAGTACTTTCCCCACTACTTAAGGCTCAAATAAGTGTGAAAACATTTGTATTTTTTTGTCAGCCTTTCACTTAAACTAGCTAACTGTAAGAGAAACATTGAAATGTAGGACAATCAGATATATCTATAAATTCTTAACATTTGCTGACTCATTTATATTATTTCTGGATATAGCCATGAGGCATGACAAAGAAGAAATTATCCTACAAAACAATAGCAAACAATTTGTACATTATATACATACATACATGCACTGGAGCACGCTCACGTGCACAGACACACATGCTATCACTAGCTCATATATGTGTGTGTGTATGTGTGTGTGTGTGTGTGTGTGTGTGTGTGTGTGTATTCTCTATTAGTATGTCCTGTTTTTTTCTTTATTCTCTATTAGTATGTCCTGTTTTTTTTTTTCTTTAATAAAGCATTCTTTTCAGCTAATTCTGTTTTATCGACCCCCCACCCCGTCACCTTTTTTTTTTTGGGGGGGGGGGGTTTCTAGACAGGATTTCCTGTGTAGTTTTGGTGCCTCTCCTGGAACTCGCTCTGTAGACCAGGCTGACCTTGAACTCACAGAGATCCTCCTGGCTCTGCCTCCCAAGTGCTGGGATTAAAGGCGTGCGCCATCACCACCCTGCTAGTCCCCTCCTTTTCTTAAAATTTTTTTCTCACTTCTCCTGTTAACTTTTCCACAAAATAACAAAGGATCCAAAGCCTTAATTACAATGATTTGTAGAAGGCAGAGAAAGATACAAAGCATCTCTATACTTACATTTAATATTGAATATGCCATATTAGCATAAACAGTAAACTATTCTGTATACAACTGGGGGGGGAATAAGTCCCAACCATGAGAGTCATAATTTCATAGTGAATATAACCATATAGATATCTATTTATAGTGTGCAAATGTTAGGTGTGTCAATTGAAAAAATAATGATATATTACAGAGCAACCAATAACAAGAATTTGCCAATAAACTTTATGAAATAACAAAATAAATAAATATATATAGTTGTTGTATAAGAAGTGTTTATTGACATGCCAATAGAAATATGAATTGTATCATTACTGAACATTGCAATATCATCCAGCCTCATATACAAATATACTCAAACACATCCAAGAACTATGGGAAAAATAAAATTAAAATAAATACAACTGTGAGATTAATAAAACTTTACAGAGGCATTAAATATAATGTTATATCGCTCATCTGTCAATATAAAACTTGAAAATGATGGACTAGATCCATAATTTAATGTAATCTGTATTGCCTTGGAACATGAGTGTAAATCCCAGAGCCCACAAAAGAAGCTGGATTTAGTTACATCTGTAATCCCATCATCCCTATAGGAAATGAGAGGCAGAGACCATACATTCTCCTGGAAGCTCATAAGGCAGGTAGCCTGCACACTCAGTGACAAAAACATAAATACTTCTGCCTCACAAACAAGGTGGAAATCTGAAACTAACTCTTGACAGTTGTCCTCTGATTTCTACACAAGTACTATGGCATACATGTGCCTGTATTCATACACACCTGGACATATGTGTGTACACATACACACCCACACATGGCCACCCTGTCACATAAACATAAAGAAATTGAATGAAATTAAGAGCAGTCTGACAGCATGTGACCTTAGATACCTTTTCTACATGGAAGTTTTCAAGATTACTCAATATATTCCATCACAGTTATACATAGAGAAAACTTAGAAGTATGCAACTGGATACACCAGTTTTTTGTTTGTTTTGTTTTAAATTAGGGAGGAGTAAAGTACAAGCTATGATTATGCAACAGGGGGCAATTGTTAAATTTTAATTTAAGCCATAGATGAAAATTTTAGGGAAACAATTAAATTTTGCACAAAATTGACTAGCTTTTGCAGATACTAAGTGTTAGTTGTTTGTATTTCCAAACACATATTTGAGAAATGGATATTTTTTTTAAAGAACAAAAACCATAGCTTTATAAACTGATTGAATTGGGATAGATTAATACCCTTTATCAAAATAATAGAATTTAACAAAGTCTTGTCTTAAATGAAAAACTACACATATTACCAATCATATGTATGTATGTAACATGAGTTGTATCAAAATGTTACAAAATAGTTTTTCTAAGAGAATGACATGGGGTTACACAGTCTGTATCCTCTGAAGAAAGGACACCATGACAGTATTAGGGGTGCATGAGACATTCTTTAAAGACAAAATGGTGGAAGGCAAGAATAGCAAGGGAACTCATGTTTGAGAGGCTAGTCACAAGGAGAAAGTAGGAAGACTTAGAACAAAACAAGTCTGGAGAAATTTATCCAAGACAGTGAAGGATCCCAGGACTACTGTTCCCAGTGAAAGGGGTCCTGGGCCTTGTGTACCCTGACCTGTATTAGCATTCCCACTGTGTTCAGACACAGCAAGAAAACAGTCTATAAGAAGAGTGTCTTCAGTAAAAACATGGTCATGGATTCAAGAGAGCAAATTCCTTTGGTCAATTGTGCTCCCTGCAGTGGGACATCTGAGGGGGTCAGGTTTGTGGCTCAAACATTGGATTGATAGACATAAGTACTAGCTTTGCAGATGAATTGTACTACTTTTATTATAAAATCAATCTTTAATGAGGAATTTAATTAGTTCTCGATGGTTTCTTAAGTAACTGGAAAATTGTATTATCCTATACAATGAATTGAATATATTGTATATATTCAATTCTATATATTGTTTTCAGTTCTATATAGAATATATGCATGTATATATTCTATATATACATATATAGAGAATATATGTATTCAGTTCTATGTAGAATAATACAATTCTATACATTGTATTGTTCTATACAATGACATAACTTTTAAATTCAGATCTTATGTAAGAAAAATGAGCAACAAAGTAAAAGTCGAAAAGTAAAAAAATGGAACAAAGATTCATGAATGTACCCAGTAGAAATAAAAAGGAATAGAAAATGATATAGAAAAAGGTAGTATTTTCAAACATACACATCAATGAAATAATATAGATGCATAATCACATTTGAAAACAAAGAAAATTATTCATCTACAAATGGAGAAAATTTTAAAGTCTTGACACATTAAAGTTTCAGCAGCCTATGGTCTATATGCCATCTCTCTTTTCATAAATCAATTTTATTCAACACAGCTACGCACTTTTGTTTATATATTGTCAATAGTTATTTTCAGGCTAGAGTAACAAAGATACTACATATTATCATGGAGTTGGAGATCTCCCTGCCCTACCTTTAAGATGCTGCCTGTGACCTGCCAGCCTTAGGATGAGCTGAGAGGTCCTAGACAAGCAGGCATCACCTCTCATCTGTGAATGACAGCATCTTATTTCCTACTGCTTGTCTTGCATTTTCTGATGAGCTGTAACTACATTTCATACTGAAAATGGACCATAGTGCCTCATTTTTTTTGTTTGTTTTGCTTTTCGAGACAGGGTTTCTCTGTGTAGCTTTGCGCCTTTCCTGGAACTCACTTGGTAGCCCAGGCTGGCCTCGAACTCACAGAGATCCGCCTGTCTCTGCCTCCCCAGTGCTGGGATTAAAGGCGTGCGCCACCACCGCCCGGCAGTGCCTCATTTCTTACATTCTGTCTGGCTGGATAATACTGTGCCCAGAAAACATATGTTACTAAAAAAAATAAATCCCAGTGCTAGGTATGGGATACTTCTCTGTGAGTAGTTGCTGGTTAGAGAGGACCAACCCTCAACTCCAAGAATGCATACTCTTGACTGCCCATGATAACTAGATTATAAGATGCTATTGCTTATCAGAACACACTTTGGTTGCAAGATATAAATAAATGAAAGTGAGCTGGAAGCCTCCTCCTTGCTGGCTAACTCTCATGATGCCAGAAGATTATAGAGGCTACCAAGGAAGAAAATTCACCAGCATTGTTTCCCAGTAGTAAATCCTGAGAACCATAATAACTACCTGCCAGGGAAGATAGGTTCACTGTTGTAAGGATTGTGGCTGATTTGGAATTAACTAACTACTTTCTGATTAGACTTCAGGGTCTCTCCACAGGAAAAAACCCAGAACTGATAAGTTAAACTCTGTCAAAGCATATGCTTATGGAAGTCATGGGGTTTTAGCGAGTAATATACTACTAATGTATGGTTAAATTGAAATGATGTCAAACTACTCTCTAAATATTTACATTTATACCCATTAATTAGTGTTGCTTTCAGCTTTAGTCAGAGAAGTTTCCAATTGCAGTGGGCTACTGGTCAATGTGCTAAAAGCAAGTGACTGCTGAGATTTTCACTCCAACTCAGAAAATTAACTTGCCTCTATAAGGCTCACTACATCATGGAGCAAGAAAGTAGAAAGAATTAATACATGGCATATGGGAAAGATTTCTGTAAAATGTTTTCTTCTAAACATGACGTGAGTGTTGAAACTGTGATATCACTGAAGCAGTGGCTACCTGCTGAAGACCTGCACAAGAACTGGCAATCAATATTTACAAAGGACAGGGAGAAGGGCTTAAAATACCCCCACCCATCATACTGGAGGAGTTATAAACACTTAAAGATTGGAGGGGCAAGAGAGTCATATTTCTCAGTGATAAAGTTATATTTTCATTAATTTTTCTCATTATTATTTTCTCATGTAAATAGTCCCCACACATGCTTGTTTGGGCAGTGCTAAATAAATGCAGTGGGTAACAAAAGGAAAGACATGAAAACAGAGAGAGAATTTAGGAATATATAAAACCACACATTAGCAGCCATCTGAAATTTTATAAATATGGCCAAAATATATGGGAGAAAAGACAGCATAGCATGCATCTTCAGCCCATGACCATAAAAGGAGAGCTCTCAAACACCAAATTATTTATTACACAAGGCTTTGTATCCTGAACAGATAAGATGGGGAGTTTGAGGAGAGGCTATAGTAGATAAGAATGAAGATTGTAACCCTCTGGAATACCAGCCTAAGAGGAAAAGGGAGCAGGAAGTTTTCATGGTGAGAGACATTAACAAACACTGTTTCATGTCAAATTGTGGCACCAACTATTATATACAGTGATAAAATAAAATTTCCTTCCCTTTCACTGGGCCCTTGAATTTATTATTACATAGTGAGGGTCTTGATTCTCACACAGATCATCTCCCATCTATGACTTTGCACACTTTTCATTTACATTTGTCATTTGAGTTAAAAGACAGTAGGATTCTATAACTCATATATCTTCCCATTTAGTTTACTTTTCCTCTCTGACTTAAGTCTCCTCCCTCACATTCTCAACTTTCTGTGGTTAAACCTTGTCATTGTCCTCGTTCTTTACCTTCAAACCTGATTTTCCTACTCTCTATACCTTAGTGTATTCTATCACCCCAGCGGTTCTTTCTAGTGTCCTGACTTCTACGGGTTATGCAAGTTGAAATAGAAAATTGGAAATTTAAATCTAGGAGATAAAATTTGAGGTGAAATATGTGCCATTTGTATTGCTGTACCTGTTTTACCTGTATCAGAAGAGTATTTTAAGAGAAAGGAACAGGCAAAGACTTTCTGAAAAAGCTCCAATAGCTAATGAAGTAAAATTGAGCATTCACAGATAGGACAGTATAAAATCAAAGAGCATCTACACTGAAAAGGAACCAACGAAGGGAGCATATGCCCTACATAATGTGAGGAAACCTTTGCTAGTTCTATGTCTTAAAGTGGATTAATGTCTATAATTTATAAAGAACTAAAAAACTTAAATATCCCAAACCCAAGCAAGCCAATCATTAAATTGGCTAAGGAAATGGACAGTTCTCAAAAGGTAAAGTACAAAGGACCAGTAACCTTTTAAAAAACATTTTAACCATCATTGGACATGGTTGCAGAATATTTGTTTAACTATGTAAGTATGTGTTTGTTTAATTATGTAAAGATGTGTGGCTGTTTTACATTGGCTGTCTAAGGCACCTGATTGGTCTAATCAAAAGCTAAATGGCCAATAGTGATGGAAGAGGTATAGGTGAGACTGCCGGGAAGGGAAAGTAAGTAGAAAGAGAAATTTAGGCTCTGGGGAAGAAAGAAAAATAGATGCCAGGGAGATGCCAGGAGCCAGCCAGACAGACAAGGAGGAAGCAGGAAAGTAGAACATACAGAACAAAGAAAGGTAAAAAGCCAAGACATAAAACATAGATGAATAGAAACAGAATAAATTAAGTCAAAAGGGCTAATGGGACAAGGCTAAGCTAAAGCCAAGCATTCATAATTAATAATAAGTCTCCAAGCTTTTATTTGGAAGCTAGTTAGCAGCCCAAGAAAAATTCCAACTACATATGTCACCCAACATAGGGTCCAAATTTCCACATAGAGCCTGAGATAAGTGAAAAGAAGGAAGGAAGAAAGAAAGAAAGAAAGAAAGAAAGAAAGAAAGAAAGAAAGAAAGAAAGAAAGAAAGAAAGAAAGAAAGAAACAGATGCGGCTCTTTTAATAGGTGTTGATTTGCAGAAGAGTACTTGAGCAGCTGGCACAATAAATAGAAAGAGCAAGCTAACTAAAAGTGCCTGCCACAGTGTGGTACCAACTTCCTAGCGCTGCGGCAGTTAAATGCAACTGTCAGTTAAATGGAGCTCCAATGTTAAAAGCAATTCTTGGCCAAGCCTGAGGGCTTAAGACTCAGCTCTCACAGATCCAAGGAGGGGGTGGAACCAACTGTCAGAAACACATGGCAGAGGGCCTAGATGCTACTTAGCAGTTTATGGTTTGGCTCATGTGGTCAGAGAGTACTACAGGTGCATAATAAAACAGCTCCAGACTGAAAACACCTTTAAACAGGTTACAATGTGTGTACTGCTTAAGAAAGAAAAGAAAATGGGTATAGACAGTCATAATAAAGAAGTTTAAAAATAATTAAGTAAAGTCTTTAAAGAGAGAGTAAAGTAGTATAAAAAGAATAAGCCACATAAAAACAAGAAATACACAGGGAGTCTGGAACCTATACTGTGTTTTTTTGACTTGGAATTTTTTTAATACTGATGAGCATACAGCAGCTGACTAGAGACAGGGGTTGTAAAAGGAACTGCTGGATTAAATAAACCTAGATATTTTAAGGATGTCTTAACTTTAAAAGGGAATTCAGAAAATGTATTGCTTTGGGGGAGAGGTTATGCTTTTGTTTACACTGGAAATGAAAGGCTGTTGATTCCTTCAAAGTTAATAGAGAACAGACTGGGGAAGACCCTCCGAAAATCTTGGCTATAAATATAAAGAAATAAACCTAGAAAAACTAAAAGACAGGCAATATATAAGCTGATCACTTGACATGGGAACAGTGTTGTGGAATATTAGTTAAAGATGTGTTCCATTTGTTTATGCTGTGGAACATTTGTTTAATGATGCAAAGATGTATTGCATTCTTTTATGTTGTATTTGTTTAACTCTGTTAAACTGTGTTACTTTGCCTGTCTAAAACACTTGATTGGTCTAATAAAGAGTTGAATGGCCAATAACTAGGCAGGAGAAATGATAGGTGGTGCTGGCAGGCAGAGAGAATAAAAAGGAGAAATCTGGGAAGACAATATTGAGGGCAAAAAGGGAGAAGGAGACGAACATCAGGAGCCAACCACCTAGGTACAATGCAAGCCATGGAGTAAGAATAAAGAAAGGTAAAAGCCAAGTGGCAAAAGATAAATGGAATAATTTGAGTTAAGAAAAGCTTGCTAGAAACAAGTCAAGCTAAGGTCAGACATTCATAAAAAAGAATAAGCCTCTGTTAATTTATTTGGGAGTTGGGTGGCAGGTCATCCAAAAGAGTAAAGAGAAAAACAACAACAACAAACTACAGAACAGCTCTAAGACTGGATGAGACATGAGAAAACCTGTTGGTTACAAAGTCCTCATGACTTTTTACATGCCATCCTTTCCTATAGCATGGATAGAGGTTTGGTTATAGAGTCCCAACAAACTTATAAAGTTGACAGATGATTCTTTAACTACTGAAACATAAAACAAAAAAATCATCTTTGCCTGGCTTGTGTAAAATGAACAGTCCAGGCTTATGTTAATGTAGATATGTATGTTACCTTTAACAGCTTGTGTGTTTTCAGAGCCAGGGGACAGACAACAACGAAAATGAGTAGCCCAGGTGATCCAGCCTTTCAGAGTGCCTCTGTTGAAGTTTCCTCAGAGTTCTGCATTCAGAACAACTTCAAGACTGCTAGGTTAGATGGGTCCAGCCTCACAGACTATTCTAGCCAGAACTTCAGATAAACCTTGCACTTTTCCATTTCACAGAGACTGGACAACAAATGTTAGAGTTAGTTTTCTTAGAACTTGACCATTATCTCAATTCCTTCAGGGTCCCCTGAGGATGCCGTCATCGTGAAACAACAGGAAGCAGTCTAGAGAATATAATACCCACATTCCCAAGAGGTAGGGTGATTGGTTTTTGGTCATTTTGTAGTTAATGAATGTTTGTCATCATTTAGTGGGGATATAGGAATATAGGATAAAAAGACAACTATTCATCTAAAATATTTTACAGTGGTATGTTTTTTTGTACATTGATATAAATTTAAGGTTATTTTTGATATGTCATATATATGTTTCTACCCTTGTTTAAGGTATTGGAACTATGCAGCTCATTTAAAAATGTAATATAAAGTTCTAGTCCTTGAAAACTATTGTTACAAACTGTTTAGGATAATTAATAAATGCAGATTAGTAGTTAGTCATTGACAACAGTCAAACTTATAGTCATGCTAGATATGTTTTCAAGGTTAAACAGATAAATTTTAGATTGGTGATCTTCCAATGCTTCAGAGACCTACAGAATACTGCATTGAAGATGTTTAATAGCATAATGCTTTTTATGACAGTGAGACATGTCTGCTTGTGGCAGCACCAATCTACTTGTAAAAGGATGATGGGCATCACAGAACCTCCATATGGAATTTGCTTTCATTGTAGCAAAGCTAGTCATTTGGGCAAGAAACTGCCCTTGCCTTGACTGCCGACAGTATACTGTAAAACTTGACAAGCAGGACACAAAGGAAAAACACTGCCAAACTTTGCCAAGCCAAGTAGGATAGTCTTTCATAATTCTCGCTTCACAGAAATATCTTACAGATATTCTAGGCCTGTAGGCTGAAGATGGATATCTCAACATTACAGAGCAACCTTGGGTGATGTCCAGGCAGTCAAATGTCTTTGACATTTCTATAGTTTTGGAAATTGCTTGCTCTGCACTTCCTGTTTTTTCAAGTGTGTTATGTTCTTCTTGAGAGTCTGATGCAGTTGAAGACAAAATAGTTATAGTTTTCCTTGTTATCAATTTCAGAAAAGAAACTTACATAAAATATGTAAAGTTTGTAAGGTTAAGAAACATGAAAGCTTAAATTATTTATCTAAGAAAATGTTATAATGTTTTTGGGTCTAAAAAATAATTTTGGTTGGTAATACAAGTTAAGATAGAAAGTAAATTATGTATATAACTTTGGACTCACCAAGATAAGATAGATAGTAGAACATTTTTTTTCTAAATTTGCCAAATATAAATGAACTGGATATTGTAAAAGTAATTCTTACTTGATAATTGTTCTTATTACGTACAGTCTTACTATGTTAAAGCTAAAAACTTTCTTTTTATTTAGACAAAAGGGGGGAAATGTTTCAGAATATTTGGTTAACTATGCAAAGATGTATTACATTTGTTTACATTGTAGAATATTTCTTTATGTAAAGATGTGTTGCATTTGTTTAATTATGTAAAGATGTGTTGTTGTTTTATATTGGCTGCCTAAGGTACCTTATTGGTCTAATCAAAAACTGAACAGCCAATAGTGAGGGAGGAGATATAGGTGGGATTTATGGGTATGGAGAGTAAATAGGAGGAGAAATTTAAGGTCTGAGGAAGAAAAAAATAGATGCCAGGGAGATGCCAGGCACCAGCCAGCCAGACAAAGAGGAAGCAGGAAAATAGAACATATAGAATGAAAGAAAGGGGCTGGAGAAATGGCTCAGTGGGTAAGAGCGCTGACTGCTCTTCCAGAGGAACCAGGTTCAACTCCCAGCACCCACATGACAGCTCACAACTGTCTCTATCTCCAAGATCCAACACCCACACACAGACACATATGCAAGCAAAATACCAATGCAAATAAAAAATAAATTAATTTTAAAAAAATGAAAGAAATGTAAAAATCCCCAAGGCAATATATAGATAAATAGAAACAGGTTAAATTTACTTAAAAGTGCTAGTGGTACAAGCCTAAGATTAGGCCAACCATTCAAAGTAAATAATAAGTCTCCATGTCTTTATTTGAGAGCTGGTTGGCAGTCCAAAGAAAATTTCAACTACAGAATATCAAAAAAAATGAAGATTGGTACTATATTGAGCTGCTTCTTTCCCCAATTGGAATGGTTATTATTAAGAAAATAAATAACAACAAATTAGAGAACACTTATACATTGCTGAGGCATGGAAATCAGTATGTCAATTAAAAACAAAAACAAAAACAAATCTTTAAGACAAAGTTACTACATACCCCATCTGTTAACTAGATATATTCCCTACAGACTCCAGACAAAGCACCACAGAGGTACTTATTCCATGTTATTATACTTCTAGGAACAATCAACAAAGAATAAAATTAGTCTGCATGACCATCGACAGAGGAATGGATAAAGAAAATGTTACCTATATACACAAAGAGACTTTATTAACCCCAAGGAAAAACAAAATTGAAGATCATTATATTAAGTGAAATAGCTCCAACTCTGACAAATAACATATTACTTCATGGATCTTAGATTTTATACAAATATATAAAATTTCCATATGTGATATGATAGATGGCAGAAGATGAGAAAATGGGAGTATGTACAATGGGTTGAACATGGTCAATATGCAAAATATACTTGAGATAAAATATGTATGAAACCCATCATTATGTAAAATAAAAATGTGGCAATAACAAAAAAATTTAAATATCATATACTCATATACCTCAGTAACATTTCCAAGAAGAAAATACAATGACATATTCAAAGAGAAAATAGTGAAAATTTCCTTTTGTTTTTGAAGAACTGTTCAAAGAAACCAGTTGTTGGATCTACAAGATGAGAACTCACCAGAAGTTACAAAACTTTGTTTTGAACAAGTCAAAAACAAATCAAAGATCTACTACAAAAGAATGGCAATTTTACAGATGAGAGAAATCTCAGTGATAATGAAAACCTGAGAAAACTGGAAAAAAAGCTATCAAATACTGAAAGAAAATATATATGAATATAGAATCCTACATAGAGAAAATCTTTCAGTAATTTAAAAATGACTTTCCTTGTTGCTATGACAAGATATCCAACAGAAGCAAATTAAGGGATGATGAGCTTGGTTTTCCGAGCATGCAGTCAGTGACTCTCCATCACTGAGAAACACAGTAGTTGGAGCCTGAGACAACTGCTCACTTTGACCCACAATCAGAAAGCAGAGAGAGAGAGAGAGAGAGAGAGAGAGAGAGAGAGAGAGAGAGAGAGAAAGAGAAATACTCTTTCTCCATCAACTTCTCTTTTTTTATCAGCCTGAGATCCCATTCCATGGAATGATGCTGCCCACATTCAGGGTTTTATCTGCAGATGAGGATAGCACCCACCTGTGGTGGTATTGTGTTCCCCAAAATATTGTGTACCCTAATAAACTTATCTGGGGTCAGAGACAGAACAGCCACTAGATACTAAGGCTAGAAAATGGTGACACTCAACACCTTTAATCCTAGCACTCCAGAGGTAGAAATCCCTCTGGATCTCTGTGAGTTCAAGGCCACATTGGAAATGGCCAGCCATGGTGACACACGCCTTTAATCCCAGAAAGCGAGCCTTTAATTCCAGGGAGTGATGGTAGAAGGCAGAAAGATATATAAGGCGTGAGGACCAGAAACTAGAAGCATTTGGCTGGTTAAGCATTCAGGCTTCTAGCAGCACAGTTCAGCTGAGAACCATTCGGATATGAGGACTCAGAGGCCTCCAGTCTGAGGAAACAAGATCAGCTGAGAAGTTGGCCAGGTGAGGTTAGCTGTGGCTTGTTCTATCTCTCTGACCATCCAGCATTTCACCCCAATAACTGGCCTCAGGTTTGATTTTATTAATAAGACTCTTTAAGATTCATGCTACACCCACGCTTCATAATGAAAACTTCTTTTAGCAGAAGACAGTAATCATTAAAAAAAAAAGTACAACTGGTCAAATTAGAGATTAAAAGACCTTAATTAATAAATTTACAACACAACCCCTATACCTAAGGTTCAAGAAACATCACATTCCATCCTGGTAGATTCAGTTGAGGAACGTCCAGTCTCCTCCTCCCTGCACCAAGGCTGAGCAAAGTGTCTCAGCATAGACCCTAGGTTCCAAAAAAGCCAGCTCATGCACCAAGGACAGGTCTTGGACCCACTGCCCGGGGCCTCCCAAACAATTCAAGCTGATCAACTGTCTCAATTATCCAGAGGGCCTTGTCCAGTTCCATGGGGCTCCTCAGCTATTGGTTCACAGCTCATGTGTTTCCGCTAGTTTGGCTATTTGTCCCTGTGTTTTTTCCAATCATGGTCTCAATATCTCTTGCTCATAAAATCTCTCCTCTCTCTCACCAGTTGAACTCCTGGAGCTCCATCTGGGGTTTGGCTGTGGATCTCTGCATCTGCTTCTACCAGTCACTGGATGAGAGTACTATCATGACAGTTAGGGTGTTCAGCCATGTGATCCCCAGAGTAGGCTAGCTCAGGCACTCTCTCGACCATTGCCACTAGTCCATAGTGGAGGTATCTTTGTGGAGACCTTGCCTTGGAGGAGGTGGAAATGGGGGGCAGATTGTCGGGGGAGGGTTGGGGGGTGGGAGGAAGGAGGATGGGGGAATCCGTGGCTGGTATGTAAAATTTAATTATAAAATAAAAATATTTATAATAAAAAACAAAAACAGAAAAAGAAAAAAAAGAAACATCACGTTCATTCAAGAATGAAATTTAAGAGTTGGAGGATGAGGAAGTCTACTGCTTAATAATCTCTTCCAAAAAAAGGGAGGGGGGACATGTAATGGAGAGCTGTTGAATTGCAGAGAAATTTGGGGTGAAGTCATGAGTGAATAATGAATATGATCAAAATATATTGTATAAAATTCTCAAATAATTAATACAAATTATATATTATCAAAAAGTTAAAGTATATTTTATGCTTGTTAATGTATGTGCACCATGTACATGACTTATATCTTCAGGCGTCAGAAGAGGATATAAGTTTCCCTGGAACTGGAGCTACAGACATTTATAAACCACCAGGTGGGTCTTGGGGAGTGAGTACAGATCTTCTGTAAGGACAGAAAGTACTCTTAACTACTGAGCCATCTTATTTACAGAAATTGAAAAACAACATGAGATTTAATGTGGAAACACAAAAGACCTCAGGATAGCCAAAGCATTTCTGAAAATAAAAATATGACTGGAAATATCACTGTTTCTGATTTCAAGTTATTCCATAGATCTTTAGTAATAAAAACAGACTGGCAGTGACATGAAAACAGACACCATGATTGATGGAGTAGAATGGGAGGGCCCACATACAAGCTCACATTCCTGAACCTATGTGTTTTTTTTGTTTTGTTTTGTTTGTTTTTTTTTT
>CABHPR010150407.1:12559-25377 GCA_902168415.1 Peromyscus melanophrys | reverse complement strand
CTGTACTCCCCCTTCCCACCTCTTCCCTTCTATACTTCCCTCTTCTCTCCTTTTCACTTCCTACTCCCCTCTTCCTCCACTTCCCTATACCCTAATCTTCCCTACTTCCCCCACTCCTTCCAATTCCTGCCCTCTTCCCTCTCCCTTTCCTTCTACCTTCTTACTTCCTCTTCTCTCTTCTCTCCCCTTCCCCCTCTCTACTCTTCCCTCCTTGTCTCTTCTTGTAGCTCTTCCCTCCTTTTCCCTCCTCCTCTGCCCTCTTTCCTTACCCCTTCATCTTCCCTCCTATTCCTTTCTCTCCTCTTCCCTCAGCATTCTCTTCCCTCTCCATCTTCCTCTTCCAACCTCACTCTACCCTCATAGCTCCTCTTCAGTCATCCCTGCTCTTCCCTCCTCTCTCCTGCTCCACCCTCCGTCTCCTTATCTCTTTAGTTTGTTCTCTTTGCTCTGCACTCCGCTTCCTTCCTCACCCCTCCTCTCTACTCTTCCCTCTTGCCTCTCCCTCCTCATCCCTCTTCTCTTCTAACTTCCCCTCCTCTTCCCTCCCCTTCTCTCTTATTCCCTCCCTTGTTTTTCTTTGTCCTTTCTCTTCCCTTTAGGCCTTCCCTCCCCTCCTTTTCCACTTTCATCTTTTTCTTTCTTCCCTCCTCTTCCCTCTTCCTTCCTCTTATTTCCTCTTCTCTCTTCCCTCAGTTCCATCCTCGTTGATCTTCTCCCTCTTCTTCCCCTCCCCCTTCTCTTCCCTCCTCATGCCTCTTAACCTCTCTTCCCAATCTGTCAACTTAACTCCACTTCCCTTTTCTTCCTTCTTTCCACCTCTTCCCTCTTCCGTCCTTTTCCCCACTTTCCTGCTCTCCTTTCCTTTCCTCCTCTTTCCTCTTTCTTCCTCCCTCCTTATCTCTCCTTCTCTTCCCACCCCTTCCCTCTACTCTCTTCTTCCTCAGTCCTTGCTCTTTTCTCATCCTTCTTCTTCCCTCCTCCTTCCCTTTTCACTTCCTTGCTCTTCCCTCCTCCTTATTCCCTACCCTTCTTCCTCTCTCCTTTTCTCTCCCATTACCTCCTCCCTGCTTTTTCCTCCCAACATTTCCCTTACCCCTCCTCCTTCTCTTTCCCCCCTTCCCTCCTCCCTCCTCTTCTGTCTTCTGTCCTCTTCCCATCACCACCTTAGCTTTGCCTTAGCTTTGCTTCCCTCCACTTTAATCATCCTTCCTCTTTCCTCCTCTTTTCTCCTTGCTCAAGGTTCCGCTTCCCTCTTCTTCTGTCCTTCCTTTACTCTGCTCCCTCCTCTTTTCTCTTCCCTCCTCTACCCTCTTCCATCCACTTCCATCCTCTTTCATCCTTCCTTCTCTTCCCTTGCATTCTCTTTTCCCACCTCATCCCTACCATATCCTTTCCCCTCCCTTTGCCTCCTCTCTCCTTTCTTCTCTCCTCTCCTCTTTTATAATTCTACCTCTTCCTTTCTTCCTTCTCTTCCATTTTCCTCCTTGTCTTGCTTCCCTCCCCCTTCCTCTTTCTACCTCTCTGCTATTCCCTCTTTCCTTCCTCCTCCTCACTGCTCCCTCTTCTATTTCCCTCTTGCTCCCTCCTCTTCACTCCTTCCTCCTCTTTATTCCTACCTCCTCTTTCCTCTTTCTTCTTCCGTCCCTTTCCTGCCTCCCTTCTCTTCCCCCCTCCTTCTTTCCTTGTCCTCCTCCCTCCTCTGTGCCCCCTCCTCTCCTTTCCATCCACACCCCTCCATCTTCTCTCATCCTCTTACCTCCTACATACTCTATACTTGTCCCTCCTCCCTCCTCTTCCCTTTTCTTCTCTCCTCTCTTCACCCTCTTCTCTCCTCCCTCACTTCCTTCCACATTCTTTCTCTCCTCCCTCCTTTCCCTCTTGTGTACACCCTCCCCTTGTCTCTTACCTCCCCTTCCCTGCAACCTCCTCTTCCATACTTCTTCTTCCCTACTCTCTCATTTCTTCTCCATCCTCTTCCTTTCTCTTTCTCCTCCTTTCACTTCCTTGCTTTCCACTCTTTCTTCCTTTCTCTTCCTTCTTCTCTCCTCTTCCATTCATTCTTTTCTATCCTCCATCCTATTAACTTCCTCTTCTTCCCTCCTCTGTCTTCTTATTTATTCCTCCTTTTCCTTCCTCATACTTTCCTCTTTCTTCCTGACCATTCCTCCATCCAATCCCCTCCTTCTTCCTCTATCACCTTCCCTCTCTTCTCCTCATCTTCCCCCCTTGTCTGTCTTCCCTCCGCTCTCCTCCCTACTCTTCCTACCTCTCTCTCCATCTTCTTCCCTCTGTCCTTCCCCCTTTTTCCTCCTACTCCTTTCCTCCTCATTCCTCATCCACCTTCTTTCCTCCACTCTCCTCTCTCCTCTTCCCTCATCTGTCCCTTCCTTTTTCATCCTCTTCTCTCATTTTCCCTCTTCCTCCGCTTCCTTCCTCTCCCCTTTTCCCTTTCCTCCTCTTCCCTGCTTTCTCCTCTTCTTTCTTCTTTTCCTTCCTCCTTCCTTTTCCCCCTCTCTCCTTGTCTGTCTTCCCTCTTCCCTGCTCTACCCTCCATCTTTTTCCTCTGTCCTCCTTCATCCGCTTCCCTCCTCATCCTTCCTCACTCCTCTTTTCTCTTCTCTTCACTCCACTTCCCTATTCCCTGATCTGCACTACTCTTCATTCATCTTCCCTATTTCCCTTCTTCCCTCCTCTCTCCTCTTCCCTCTTTTACACTCCTTTTCTTCTTTCTATTCTCTTCACTCCTTCCTCCTCTTGTCTCTTCCCTCCTTTTATATCCTCCCTCCTCTTCCTTCCCTCCTCCTCTTCTCTCCTCCCTCCTTTCTTCTCCTCTATTTCCTCTTCCTTTTCTATTTTCTTTTCCCTCCTCTTCCCTTCCACCCCTTCTTTTCATATTTCTCTCCTCTTTTCTCTTCTTTGTCATCCTCTTCCCTCTTTCCTCCTTTACCCCCTGCCTTCCTCTCTTTTCCTAGTTCTTCCCTTCTCTTTCCTTCTTCCTTCCTCTTTTATTTTTATTTTTATTTTTTTTATTTTTTATTTTTATTTTTTATTTTTTTTGGTTTTTCGAGACAGGGTTTCCCTGTGTAGCTTTGTGCCCTTCCTCTTTTGTCTCCTTCCCTCTTATTTCCTCTTCACTGTTCCCCACTCTTCCCTCCTTTCTTCTTCCACTCTCCTTTTCAATCTTCCCTCTCCTCTCCGTTTTTTCTCCTACATCCTCTTCCCTCTTCCCTACTCTTCTTCCTTCCTCTTCCCTCCTCCAACCTTTTCCTCTGTCCTTTCTCCTCTTCCTTACCCCATGCTTTTCCATCCCCCCTCTTCTTTCCACTTCTCTACTCCTCTACATCTTCCTCTTCCATCCTCCCTTCCCTTACCTCTCATTTCCACCTTCCTCTCTCCTCTTCTTCCTTCTTCTAGCCTCTGCTTCCATTTTGCTTCCTCCTTCCTCTTTTCTCCTTCCGCCTCTTTCTTCCTTCTACTTTCCGCTCTTTCCTTTTCTTCCCTCACTTATCTTCTTCCATCATCCATCCTCCTCCCTCCTTTTCTCTTTTCTCCTCCCTCCACCCAATCTTCCCAAACTTCACTCCTCCCTCTTTTTCCCTCTTCCCCTCCCTCCTCTTTCATCTTCCATCTTCTTTCCTTCTCCTTCCTCTTCCACCCTTTGTTCTCTTCATTGTCCCTTTTCTGCCCTCCCCTTTCCCGCTTTTTGTTCATCTTCCTTCTCTCCTCCATCCCCTTCTTCCCCTCCTCTTCCCTCCTCCCTCCTCCCTCCTCTCTCTTCCTCCTTACTCCTTTATATTCCCTCATCTCTGTTCTTCTGTCTTTCAATCCCTTGCCTCTTCTGTCCTCTTCCCTCCTCTTTTCTCTTCCCTCCCTTCTCTTCCAATTTCTCTTTTCTTCCATCCTCCTTCTCATTTCTACTTCCCTCTACCTCCTACTTATTTCCTCTTCTCTTTTCTTTCTATACCCTCTTCCCTTTCTCTCCTCTTCATCCCTCTTCCCTCCTCCTTACTCTTCAACCCTCCATCTTCCTCGTTTTCTCCTCTTCCCTATTCTTTCCTCTACCTACTCTTTCCTCTTCCTTCTTCTTCTCTTCACTTCTTGCCTCCCTCTTCTTCGTCGCTCCTCTCCCTCCACCCCTCCTTATACCTTCTTCTTCTCTCCTTCCCTTTCCTTTAATTCTCTTCCTCTCTCTTCTCACTTTCACTAATCCTGTTTTTAGATCTTTTCCCATTCCCACTCCCTTTTCTTCCATTCTCCCTCTTCTTTCCTCCTTCCTTCTTCCCTCTCCCTCCCATTCCATCCTCCCTCCCCTTCCTCCTCTTCTTTCCTCTCTCCCCATCCTCATCCCTTCCCTCCACCTTCCCTTTCTCACTTCCCTCCTTTTCCCTCTTCTTTCCAGTTTTATCTCTCTCCTCCTCCCTACTTTTCTTCTCATATCTTCTCTCTTCTCTTCCCTCATTGCTCCTCTTTCCTTCTCTTTGCTCTTTCTCCTCTCTCCTCCTCTCTTCTATTCCCTCCTTCCTTATGCCTCCCCTTACTTTTTTTCCATTCTCTTTCCTCCTATCTCCCTGTGGTGGTTTGAATGAATATGGCCACCACAGGTTAATAGGGAGTGGCACTAGTAGGAGTTGAGGCCTTGTTAGAGTAGGTATGACCTCGTTGGAAGACTTGTGTCACTGGAGGTGGAGTTTGATGTTTCAAATGTTCAAGCCAGGCCCAGACTCACTCTTCATGCAGCATGCCAATCCGGATGTAGAACTCTGAGCAACTTCTTCAGCAACCATGTCTGCTTGCATGCTGCCATGTTTCCTGACATGATAATGGGCTAAACCTCTGAACCTGTAAAAGCCAGCCTCAATTAAATGCTTTCTTTATAAGAGTTGCAATGATCAAGGATTCTCTTCACAGCAATAGAAACTCTAAGAGACTCCCTTTCATACTTCCTCCTCTTTCCTCTTCTTCCATCAACTCTCCTTTTCTCCATCCTCTTCCCTCCACATACCTTCCCTTTCCTCTTTCTACCTCTTCCCTACTCATTCCTCCTTTCTCTGATTCCTTTTCCTCTTTTCTCCTCTTCCAGATTACCTCCACTCTCCCATTCCCTCCTCCTTCCTCTTCCCTACTCCCTCCAATTTCCTACTTGCTGTCTTCCCTTCTCCCTCCTCTTCCCTCCTACCACTTCGGTTTTTACTTTTCATCCCTCCTCCTTTCTTCATGCTCCCTCCTGTTCCCGCCTGCCTGCTCTTTCTTCCTGCCCTTTTCCCCTGCCTACTCTTCCATCCGCTCTCTTCTCTTGTACTACTTTTGCCTCCATCACATTCGCTTACCTCCTCTTCCTTTTTGTGCTTCCTGTTCTGTTGGAAACTCCAGCTTGTTTCTGCTCCTTTCCTGCTTCTCCAAACCCCACCCTCAGAGATTCTTCAACAAAGAAAAATGATCAAAAAGTCCAGTTCCACATTCATGGTGGTTGTGGTAGCTCATCCCCTAAAGCCAACAGCTGCCCAAGTCCCCACCCAAAGCATATCATACTTGTGCAAAAATCCAGCTTGTGGCAGACATGGCATCGCCCCTTGACTGTGGGGTACATAAACGCCCCATTTTCTCCTGTCCCTTCCCCTACCTTGGTCTCTGGGAGATGGAGGACTCACCTGGGAGCTGCTTTGCCCAGAATAAACCTGGTCTTCTACTTTTTAATTCAGCTTGATCTGGCTTACTGCGTCAGAGGAGAAACCTATCATTGGGGTACAGAAAACCTATTACTCCTTCCTCTTCCCTCCTCTGTGACTTCTCTCCCTCCCATTCCTTCATACCTTTTCTTGCCTCTCCCCTCCTCTCTCCTCTTTCCTTCTCTTCTTTATTCTCTCACTTTCTTGCTCCCTCCTCTTCCCTCCTCCCTCTTATGCTTTCTTCCCTCTTCCCCCTCTTCCTTCTTCCCTCCTTCCCCCACCTTCATCCTCCCTCCTCACTCCTATTCCCTCTTCCATCTTCCCTCCTTTTCCCTCCTCTCTGCACTTCCCTAGACCCTACTGTTTCCTACTTCTTCCACTGCCTCCAGTTCCTGCACCCTTTCCTCTCTCCCTCTCTTCCCTCTTCCATTTATCTCCTCTTCCTTCTCTTCTTCCTCCCTCTCTCCTCTTCCCTTCTCATAGCTCTCTCACATCCTTTCCACCCTCCCTCCCTCTTCCTCATCCCCTTCTGTCTTCCCTCTCATTCCCTTTCCTTCCTCTCCCCTCATCTCTCCCCTTCACTTTTCCTCAGCTTCCTTTTTCCCTCCTCATTCACCTTCCCTCTCATTCTTTCATTCTTCCTTATCCTACCTCAATCCTGTTTCCTCCTCACAGCACTTCCCTGTTCAATTTCCCAATTGCCTTCCTCTCCCTCTTCTTCCCTTCTTTCCTGCTCTTCCCTTATGTCTCCTCTTCAATCTTCCCTGATCTTATCTCTCCTTCTTCCCTCTTCTGTCCTCATCCCTCCCACTTCCCCTTACCATTTCACTCCTCTTGCCCCTCCCTCCTCTTCCCTCTTCTCTCATAACTTTCCCTCCTCTTCCTTCTACTCTACTATTTCCTCACTTCTCTTCCTTCTTCCTTTCTCTTCCCCATTGCCTTCTCTTCCCTCATTTTCCACTTACATCTTCTTACCACTTCTTCTTATCTCACCTTCCCTCTTTCCTTCTAATCCTTCCTCTTTTCTCTTCTCCCTCCCCTTCCCCTTTACTTTCTCTTCCCTTTACCCTCCTGTTCTCTCCTCTTCCCTCTTAACCTCCCTTCCCTATCTATTCTCATAACTCCACTTCCTTTTCATCCATCTTTCCTCCTCTTCCCCCTTCCTTTCTCTTCCCTCTTCCTTCCATTCCCTTCTTTCCTCCTCTACTTCCCCCCTCTCTCTTATTCCCTAATAAGTTCTTGTATTGGGTAGCTGTTCTGTCTATGACCTTGAAGCACCACTCCTAGAGATGCAGCAGGTAACTGCTCTACCGGCCTACGACCTTGAAGTACATGCCCCTGGGGTGTGGCCTCATGGACCCATAAGACCTGAAATTCACATATGCATCTCTCTCTTCACTCTCTCATGGGACTTGGATGTGGGACTGATCTAAGCAGCCAGAACAGTGTTCTAGAACCTGTGTCACATCTGTTCTGTACATGAGTTTTTGCCCATAATAAATTCATTGCCCTTTAAACAGTCTCCATGGATTTCTTGCATTAAGTCCTCTTCCCTGCTCCATCCACTTCTCTCTTACTCTCTCTTCCTTCTTCCCTCCTCTTCCTTCCTCTTTCTTCCTTCCTCTCTTCTATCGTCTTCTCTCATGTACCCACTTACTTCTTCCTTCTTCAGTCTTCTTTCATTATTGTCCACAGTCTTCCAATACCCCTGCTGTAGCATGAATTCTAATGGGTCTTAATAATAAAAACTTAGAGTCAGATATCGGAGGAAAGCTGAAAGATCAGAGAAGCAGAGCAGCCAGCCACTAGAAAGACTTACCTCTAAGAATCCTCAGACTGAAAGGGCTGAGCTCCTCTCTCCACCCCGCCTTATCACTTCTTCTCTCTGCTCAGCCATATTACTTCCTGTTTCCTCCTCCCAAGTGCTGGTATTAAAGGTGTGTACCACTACTTCCTGGCCTCTAGTGGCTAGCTCCACACTCTGATAAGCTTTATTTGTTAGAGCACAAACAAAATATCACTACATTTCCCCTTTTTTGTCTAAAATAAAAAAGGTTATAACTAAAAAAAGAAAAAGTATATATAATAAGTATAATAACTATATACAATATATACAGTCAATAAATACATCAAAAATATCTAGTCCATTAACACTTGACAAATTCAGAGAAAATACTTCATATCTATCTTATCTTGGTGAATCCAAAGGGTTGTACCTAATTCACTTTCTATTCTAACTTGCATTACCAAAATTATTTTTTTTTCCAAAATTATTTTTTAATGTCTCTCAAGTTTATACACTTTATAGCTCATTAGTGAATTTCTTTTTTGAATGTGGTAACAAGGAAAACTAGCTATAAGTCTTCAACTCCATCAGGGACCTGAGAAGGAAATAATATTACCTGAGTAAGCAGGAAGTTCAAGCAAGCGACTTCCAAAAAATGTAAGAAATGACAGAAACACTTGGCTGCCTGGACAATCACCCAAGTTTCCTCTGTAATGTTGGGGCATCCATCTTCAGCCTGCAGGTCTAGAATACCTGACAGACATTTCTGTGAAGCAGGATATTTCAAGGACTGTCCTGCTTTGTCTTGGCAAAGTTTGGCAGTCACTTTCTTTTCTGTCCTGCTTATCTAATTTGGATAGCATAATGTCAGCAGTTGAGGCAAGGGCAGTTTCTTTCCCAGTGGCATAATTTACCACAAAGAAAGTAAGCTCCATGTAGAGTTTTGTTGATGCCCATCATCTTCTCCAAAGTAGATTGGTGCTGCCAAGAGCAGACATGCCTCGTCATAAAAAAACAAAACAAAACAAAACAACAACAACAAAAAACAAAAAAAACCTATGTTATTAAAACATCTTAAATGCCATAGTCTGTAGATCTTTGAAGTATGTAAAGACCTCCTGTATACCTAAATATATATGTTTGACCTTGAAAACATATCTAACATGACTACAAGTTTAACTGTTATAGGTGACTGACTACTAACCTGCATTTCTTTATTAACCTAAATAGTTTGTAATAATAACTTTCAAGGACTAGCAATTTGCATTACATTGTTAAATGAGTTGTACAGGTACAATACCTTGAACAAGATTAGAAATGTATGTACAGTATGTTCTAAAAAATTATCTCAACTGTGTATCAATACACAAAGATCTATATCAATGTAAAATATTTAAAACAAACAGTTGCTTTTTAAAAGTAGATTCAATAATCTACCCATTTATCCTATTTCTATATCTCTTTTTTCTTTTCAGAGTAGATTCAATAATGTACCCTTTTATCCTATCATTTCTATGTCCCCTTTTTGTCTTTTCAAAACAAGAACCCTGAATCTAAACACCTTTGTTCAGCATTTTTCCTGATGATTACCAATAACAACTTATAACAAACCACCCTAAACAATGAAAAATATCCATAACCCACTGAACAACCAAGAACCACCCAACCCATCTCTTGGGAATGTATGTGTCATGTTCTTAAATTTACTTCCTGCTGTCTGGGGGGTGATGGTATATTTAAGGGATCCTGAAAAGAAAAATTTGGGTTAATTGTCAAGTCCTGGGAGAGGTAGTTATATCATTTATTGTCCAGTCTCTATGTAATGGGAAAGTGCAGGGCTTGTCTCAAGTCCTGGCCAGAATAGTCTGAGGCTGAATCATCTCAGCTAGCCACCTTGACATTGTCCTAAGCAGTTTGTAGTCCAAAGCAGATCTTTAGGTGGTTTTTGTCAGTTTAGTGATGTTATCATGATCCATGTGGAATCATCGTTGTGGGGCCCCATCATCCTTTTGGAGCCTTCAAATGTCATTTTTAGGTATGGTCATGGTTCCTTACAGAAAAGTTAAACATTTTAAATGTCATATGCAGCAGATCTCAAAGAGGTTAAAGGATCAATATTTGTTATGTACATCCAGAGCAAAAACTTAATTCCTAGCTACCTGTTAGAGACTCAAACCTGAAATCATGTACAGGAAGCTAGATGAAGCATTTTTCTAGAATTTTTCTAGAACTAGAATAGAATTAGTACTCTATATGGCCATTAATATCATATAATAGTTATACATATATAATATATTGTGAGATAATATTTGTACCTTAAGAAAAGTGTTGAAGAGTCAAATTAAACCAAAGGATCAGATTGGTAGCAACAGAATAGTCTCTAAATTTGGTTTTTCTTCTGTACTGTGTCAGGTGGCTCTTCTGACATAAGACAGAGATTTTGGATTTTACTTTAACAGATATGCATTGGTTTAGAGAAGGAGAGAGCCACACTCCAACTCCAAAGCCAGCTTTAATTTTCAATTGAAGTGGTACTACAAAAAGACCATTTGCTTTATATGTCTTTAGAGAACAGCAGAAATAAACATTTAGGAAGATTTATGAAATTTTATCCTGTTGAAATGTGATCTATCAGTAGGCCAATTTACTCTTTCTTGAGACATTTTTTTTGTCTGTATGATTTGTCCTTTTTCTTCAGATGTATCATTTGTCTAGTGGTCTTCAGAATCCTTAGCTGGATGTCTTCATTCTCCTGAAAATACAAGAACAAAACCCTTCCCCAACCCTAATTTTGGAGAGGATCCCTTTTGGCAAGTTATATCTGATCAAATGAAAAGCATTTGTTAGTCTTATAAGTTAGTTTAGCTTGAATGATTACACTGGTTGATGAACTATCACCTCTTCTAACCAAGTGGTCTCTCTTGTTCAAATCTAATCTTTATCAATTTTGATTTATGATTTCTCCTGAAATTTTTGTTTCATTTTCTAAAGCTTTTCTATCATCCAGAGCAGTATGGCTTTTTACAATAGGCATTAGGTTCGTTAATTGCCCTAAGAAGGAGTTTCCTCTATGATGACAGGAAATGACTGAGCCAAATTAGATATGGAGACCTGCGAGATGCCTCTCAAGGCATTTCCCAGTGACAAAAGGTTACCTTGACTGTCCCTTATTGATCTACATTCATTAGTCCAATGTCTGCCTTTGGCACACCTTCTGCATACTCCAGAAGGGAGGAGAATTGCGTTAGTGTTTTTTTTTTGTTTTTTTTTGTTTTTTTTTTTTTGGTTTTTCGAGACAGGGTTTCTCTGTGAAGCTTTGCGCCTTTCCTGGAGCTCACTTGGTAGCCCAGGCTGGCCTCGAACTCACAGAGATCTGCCTGCCTCTGCCTCCCGAGTGCTGGGATTAAAGGCATGCGCCACCACCGCCCGGCTGTGTTTCCCATTTTTTAACGTGGGAAAAAACTCTCTCTTTTAACTAATTCCTCACTTTAAAAATTCCCAATTGTCTCACCAAATCTGCTGACCATGATGATAAAGATGTGATGCTGACTGCTGCTGTGTAGAACAGTAGAAGCCCGAGCAGGTGTCAAGGCAGCTACCTAGTGTGGCAGCAGCCTGAGGAGGGTGGCCAGGGAAAGACCACAACCCACTGGGAGAAAAGAAGCCAAAGAGTCAGCCATCTGCATGGGGCAACGTGTAAAAGCAGCTAACTCCTGTGGTGTTTGGAGCCCAAATATCTACGTGTGGAGATTGTTGCAGAGAGGCAATAAAAGAAAAATTCCAGACCTGCTCAGAAGTTTAGGAAAAAAGAGAGGGAACCTAGCCAGTGAGGCAGTGACTCTGGCAGGACCCTGCCCCCCAGCTCCGTGCATAATTCTGGTGTGTGCCAGTGGCTGCAAAGCCACAGGCAAATGGCTTTTTCATGAATTCATGCACCAATAGTTGGACAACAGATGTAGTGCGAATTCTAATTGATTTTAATAATAAAACCCTGGAATCAGTTATCAGGGTGAAAGCTGAAAAATCAGAGAAGCACAGCAGCCAGCCACTAGAAAGACTTCTTTTTTTTTTTTTTTTTTTTTTTGGTTTTTCGAGACAGGGTTTCTCTGTGTAGCTTTGCGCCTTTCCTGGAACTCACTTGGTAGCCCAGGCTGGCCTTGAACTTACAGAGATCCGCCTGGCTCTGCCTCCCGAGTGCTGGGATTAAAGGCGTGCGCCACCACCGCCCAGCTAGAAAGACTTCTTACCTCTAGGAATCCTCAGACTGAAAGGGCCAAGCTCCTGCCTCCACTCTGCCTTATCACTTCCTCTTTCTACCCAGCCATATCACTTCCTGTTTCCTCCTTCCAAGTGCTGGGATTAAAGGCCTGTGCCACCACTGCCTGGCCTCCCCTCTAGTGGCTAGCTCCAAGCTCTGATATCCAGGCAAGCTTTATTTGTTAGAGTGCAAACAAAACATCACCCCACCTTGCTATTCTCTCCTCCCTTCCTTTCCCTCTTTTTCCCTCTTCCCTACACTTTCCTTTTCCTTTCCCTTCAATCTTCACTGTTCTTTCCTGTTCTCTCCCAGTCCCTCTTCTTCCTGTGTCCCTCCTCCTTCCTCTTCTTCCCTTCTCATCCCTATTCCCCCTTCCTTCTTCTTCCCTCATCTTCCCACTTCTCTCCCCCATTTTGCATTCTCGCACTTCCTTCTCAGGCTCTCTTCCACTTTCTTCATTTTCCACTTCCCTTCTCTTTCCTCATCCCTCATCTTCCCTCTTCCATTCTCTCACCTCTTCCTTTCCCTTCACACTATTCTCCACTTCCTACTTCCATCCTCTACTCTCTTCTCTCACCCCATACCTCTTTTTTCTTCCCTCCTTTTCCCTCTTCCTTCCTGACATCTGCTCCTCTTCCCTCATCTTTCCATTTTACTTCTCTTCCCCTCATCCTTCTTATATCCTCTTTCCTTTTCCCTCCTCTCCCTACACCTGTCCTCTTCCCTCATCCTCTCCTTTCCTTTCTCCCCTTCCTTCTTTCTTTCACTTCACAACTCCCTCCTGCTCCCTCTCCCCTCCTCTTCTCTTCTCTCTCATGTTCTCTCTCCCCCTTTCCTTCCTCTTCCCTCCCTTTCCCTCAGTCCACCTTTTTCCTCATCCCTTTTCTCCCCTCCTCTTCTCTTCATGTTCCTCTAACATCCTCTTAACTCCCCTTCATGTTCCTTGAAATTCCTCTTCCCTGCTCCCTCCCTCCCTCTCTTCTTTCTTCCTTCCTTCCTTCCTTCCTTCCTTCCTTCCTTCCTTCTTTCTTTCTTTCTTCCTTCCTTCCTTCCTTCCTTCCTCTTTCTTTCTTTCTTTCTTTCTTTCTTTCTTTCTTTCTTTCTTTCT
>CABHPR010150406.1:15009-44379 GCA_902168415.1 Peromyscus melanophrys | reverse complement strand
GTTCCTTCTACCCAGAATGCTCTCTGTGCTCTCTTTGGGCCTTGGGGAGAGGCACTGATTGTAACAAGAGGCTTTTCTCCCTCCTTGGCATTGCATTCACAGCTGGATTAGATTGCTTATCAAGGGGGAGTTGATAGTTTTTGAGGTGCTATGCCTGCCTAGTATCCCAACTTTTTCAGCCTGTGGAGATCATGCTGATCAGCAGATGTTCACAGACAGAACAGTAAACCACTAGCCAGCTGTATCTTTATTAGTTCTCCAATGACCTTGGGGCATCCTGGTCTGGGAGCTGTGTCTGCACTCCCCATTGGTGTGTAAGCCTGGGTGACCATACATCCAGATGAGGTGGCTGATGAGTTCATCCCAAGACATGCCATGCACACAAAATCCCCTCCATTTTTCCTTCCAGACCCTACAGCTTCGAGAAATGAAACACAAACCGAGTCAGTCCCACAGATTTGCAGCAGACTCAGCATAATGCTGGACAGCAAGGAACATTCTTGACCCAGCCTGTGGTCTCCAGGGAGTTAGGTTTCTTGGGTGGTTAGGGATGGCTCCACCTTGGTGATCTGAAAAGAGGGAAGGGATGGCTGCCCACAGCACTGGGAAGCCAAGAAGTTTCTGGAAATGGGAGTTTGAGGGAAGAGCTCCCCGCTGAGACAGAGTTGAAGGCCAGATCCATCGACTCCGATTGGGATAATGCTGGCCTAAAGAGTGTGGGAAGAAGCCAGAGGCACAGAAGGAAGAGCCTGGGAAAGCTATGGTAGGAGCCAAGAACGAGCTCCCACTTGGTAAAGGTGTTGCAGTGAGATGCTCTGTATAACGCATCCATTTGTATTACTGGGGCTAACAGCTTCTCAGAGAGCAATGCCAGTTCCCAGTTTGAAGAATGGGAGGTGACGAGAATCGGAGGCTGAGAGAAGGCAAGCAATGAAATAAGGTCGCACAGCGCTTGACGCCCAAGCGAAGCCTCCTAGCCCTTCCTGCCACACTTTCGCCCAACCCCACTCACACTTCCTTTGCAACCAAGGGGCCTGATGCGGCACCTAAGAGCAAGTCTGGGGTGGGTGCCAGGTCTGATTAATGTCTTCCTCACTGTCTTCCAGTGAGGGGCTGTGATTAGACCTATTTATAGGGGCCCGGTGTCTTAATATTCTGCCTGGCGCATCTCTTGCCAATCAAATCAGTGCCGTCTGCGGTGTGATTGCTGCTTTAGTGGCACCAGGGAGCGGAGTTAATTAAACCCAATATAAATAGACTCTGCCCGCGCCTTGCAATTCGGAGGCATGTTTTTCCTTCCTATCCTCCACCCCCATATATGCTTCCTTCCTTCTGGCCCCTTCACACTGACCTGGTAGAACACAGCATGGACACCCCTTTTCTTAGGGGCAGTGGCCATTGCCTTGCCTGACTCAGGCCAGTTCTTAGTCCTCGGGTAGTGTTTGTAGCCTCCGTTTTTCCTGGACTTGGTAGTCTACACTGGTGATTCCCTCCTCCCATCGATCCCTCTGCTTCCAGCCTCTTCTGTGTTTATCCAAGCATGGGAGGTTGAGCTGAGTTAATGTGTACAGGGAGCTTAGGATATGACCCACCTTCTGAACTCTCCCCTTATGCCCGCCAGTACCTTCTCACTACTCACTCAGCAGCCTCAGCAGAGCGGCATCTTCCATGAGCCTCTAGCCTGCTTCCAGGTGCCCCTCTGGCTCCACTCCCACACACAGGCTGAGACTGTGCAGACACCAGGTCCCTCTCCTCAGCACCCCCATGTCACTGTCCTGAGGCTGTGGTTTCCACTCACCAGCAGCACCCCAGTTCCTATGAGGACCCAGCCCTCCTAGACCTCCACGGTGATCTCATCCAATCAGATCCATGGACCTGTGGTGAGAGACACCCATCTAGCAGTTGGAGACATCCTACAGAACCTTCAGCTCTCCAGAGACATCCTAGCAGGTGTAAACAGCCACCAGTTACCCCGGCAGAGGGCCGACCTTGACCTGGCAGGCTTCTTTTTACTTCCACAGATGTACCCTGCAGGAGCTGCCACCCTGCAGGAGCTGCTACCCTGCAGGAGCTGCCACCCTGGGGGAGCTGCCCCTGTAGTGATGTTTGCCCCAAGGGAACCAGCTTATTTCTTGAGAGGGGTTCCAGGCAACAGTCAGTTCACACATTTTCCCATGCCTGTGAGAGCTCACCACTCACTGTTCTCTAGGTTCCCAGGCTTCCTGCAGGTCCCACGGGCCTCAGTGGTGGCTCTGCACTTCCTCTCCCTGGATGGAGTCTTTTCCTTCACTGACCCCCTTGGCCAGTACTGCCTCAGCACACTGGTGTGGGTGGGTACATAAGGCCCAGTGCTCAGCTCTAGTTACAGCCACAGACTAGCATCCACAGCCACCTAGAGAGTCTATTCTGGCAGGAGAGACAGGCCCATCTCTCACCATCATGGCTTGCTCAACACTAGGTTAGGTTCTGGGAAATGTGTCTTTACGTGATTTTGTTGTGTGGCCACCAAAGTACACTGTGGACATCCGCATGGTGTGGTGACTTACTGCGTGTGGCCTCTTGATGTCATCAACGCACACTGTGACCTGAGATGAGAGGGCCTGCACTGCTGACCCAGCACATTGCCCAGGAGACCTGTGGAGGCGTGTGCTCTAGAATAACAGCAGCAAGTAGAGTAAATGCAGAAACCAGCACGACTGCTCCTGTGATCCAGCGTTCTGTACTGTGCACAATTGCACATGACTCATTTATTTACCTATCTTTGTTTATTTACATTTCTGTGGCGCTAGAGATTGAGACCAGGGCTTTGCATGGGGTAGGTAGCTGGTCCGTCACACTCCAGCTCTCGAACTTTCTTATACAATGGGCCATGCAGCAGGCTTACTTATGCAGCATCTCAAGTCCACAGTGATGTGGCAGTGGGCATTAGACTGGCTTGTCATTAGATGACTCCACCCACAACACGTCATGAGAAGGTACTACTATTTATCCTTTGTAGATGAGGAAACTGAGGCAGGAAAAGACAGAAAGATTTAGCCAGGGCACAAAGCCAAGATGCCAGCCCATGACTATGGTTCCAGACTCTATGGTACTACCATCTCTGAAGGCCAGATGGTATGCAATGACCCTTGTAACAGGGGCATTGGCTTGATCTCGAAGGATCAATGAAGAGATGTGTAAAGAAATCTTTCATGGTAAAATCTAGGAGTAAGAAAGAATATTCCAGAAAGGTAGAAGGGCGTGAATAGAAACCCTGAGGTGAGAAGGACAGTGTGGCTGGTGCAGGGAAAAGCAGCGGAGGTGAGCAGGGCTGCTGATGTCATTAGCGGTTTCTGACTTGAGTTACTTTCTCTTGCTGTGATAAAGTACCTGAGGCGGTCGACCTAAAGGAAAACAGAAGAGGTCTTCTTGGCTCAGTTTCAGATGTTTTGGCTCGTGGTCACATAGCCACATTGGTTTGGGCACAGCACACCATGGTGGGAGCTCATTGGTGGTAGAAACTTGTTCACCTCACTATGGCCAGGAAGCAAAGAGAGAGAGAGTGAAAGGGGCTGGGATCCCGCTATCCTCTTAAAAGTCACTTCCGGTGACCTAACTTCTTCCGCCTGGGTTTCACCTCTTAGAGGTCACTGCTCCCTGCCAATGGTGCCACAGTGTGGTGAACCAGCCTTTAGTACAATGGTCCTTGAGTTGGCAAGATGAGACCACAGTGGAGCTGCAAAGCTGCCGCTTCCTGGATAACCAACACTTCCCCAGCACGGTCCTTGGGCACAGATACATTCTCATCCCGAGACGATTTAACATGATTATGTGTGGTGATTGCTGTTCCCTTGCAGAGGCCTCAGTTCTGTCCAGGAACAGGTCATGTCTTTGGTGGGAAGTCACATGAGCCAAGGCTTGGTCTCCTGTCTGGATACCCACACCACACCTCTCACAGGAGGACTTTCCCTCAAACTCTGTGCTATGTACTTTACAGGTGGACTCAGGTTCCTCTCGGGGTTTAAGTCATTGCCCATGTCATCTGTGGTTATACATCAGAGCCCCCATTCCTTCACCATGTGAAAGTCTATCTCTTCTTGGAAGCCCCCCACAACAGGGGAGGAAATGAGGTCACTGTCTCCATCTGGACTTGCTGTAAACCCAAGACTGACTCCCCGGCTCTTCCTTCCTCAAATGTGTCTATAGCAAGGGGTGTTACTGATGTGGCAAAGGAAGTCACCTATGTAGCACAGTGCCTTGGCTCAAGTCTGTCACTATTGACTTGCACTGTGACCTTAGGCACATTGCTTAACCCCTTTTAGCCTCTGTTTTCATCTGCATAATTAAGATAACAGTGTCTCCTCTTTGTGGGACTATTGGAAAGATGGAATGAATTAGAGCATCCAGAAGAACTAAACAGCGTCCTGCACACACTAAGCAGAATTAGAGCATCCAGGAGAACTGAACAGCATCCTGCACACACTAAGCATTCAGCAAGTGTTAGCTCTTATCTTTTGAAATCATTTCTGCTCACTGCACCTTATGGTGGCCGTACATCAACCTGCCATTAATCATAGGAAAGTTAGAAGCCTCCTTTGTGGTTATTTGGCACTTAATGTTCCCCAAGTGGCACATAAGCAAGAGGAGATAGGCCTCCAAGAGCCATCAGCCCTGGATGATGGCTGTGCTTGGATTGAATGTAAAAGTGAATCCCTGAGAAATGCTTGCATTTCCTCATCAAGGCTGTGACCTCGTTCTTACCCTCGTCTGGGGAGGGGGTGCTGGACTTTAGCACATTGACATTCCCCTTCTGGCACTTGGCACATCACAGACAGGCTGAGGTGAGGATAGGGGACCCTGCTGGGCTGTGGAGTAGGAGTTTGCTGAGCATGAAGGCCGAACTTCTACGTGGGTAGGTGTACCTCATGTCTCTGTGTTCTCTGCTGTGGGGATGCTCTGGAGCAGGAGGGGTGGGAGTGAGCGGGGCTGCGAACCAAAAACTGGGATCAGGAACTTGGGGTCCATGCAGTGGGTCTGGACTTAGAGCTTGATCCAGGAGTTCCATATGGGGTCTTTGAGTGGGGGAATGCTTTGAAAAGGCAAGGTGGGGGAGGATAAAAGTTGGGTCCTAGGGCCACCCTGAACACTAGAGTCAGCCCTGACAGGAGAGCTGTGGTCCCAGCCCTCAGAGGCAGAGGCCACTGGAGAGACATTTTGAAGGTAGCAGAGGTAATGAGGAGCTGTAATGAGATGGGAACACAAGGACAGGAAAGGGAGGGGGAGATGGGGCGGGCAGGGAGTGCAGAGTGAACAGGAAAGGGAGGGGGAGATAGGGCGGGCAGGGAGTGCAGAGCAGTCCTCTGTCTGCTACACCACCAGCCCCTGCATCAATCCACACTCCTACGGGCCTTTTATTTCTCATGGATGGGCTTGTGAGGTGAAAGTCCCACCCCTCACTCATGTTTCACTTGCTTGGAAACTCCAGGTACAGGTGGAGGAGGAAAGACTGTTTCTCTGTCCCACAGTCCCTGGTCTCTGGCCCAGGCAGGACCCTGTCTCAGAGGAACCCGGGTGCAGCGTAGGCAGGTCAGCACTTGGAGCTGGCCTCCTCCATGCTCCTTCTGCCTCAGCACAAGTGACACAGGCCGGAGGGAGAACCACCTCCTATAGGGCTCCCTCCAGCAGTTTCTTGCAGGACTCTTGGTTGTACCTTTGGCCCGCCTTCCGAAGGTGACCCAAGATATCCATCTCCTCAGCGATGTTAC
The DNA here is from genome assembly GCA_902168415.1 of Peromyscus melanophrys. Lineage (NCBI taxonomy): Eukaryota > Metazoa > Chordata > Mammalia > Rodentia > Cricetidae > Peromyscus > Peromyscus melanophrys. Next base: position 38,635 of record CABHPR010150406.1, on the reverse strand, counting down.
CTGCTTCTTATGACTCAGATGACATGTGGAAGGGGTGGCAGAGCCCGTGGGCATGTATGCATGCTGTTGAAAGCCTTTCTCACAGTTCTGATCTGGCCACATCTTCCTGGAAGTCAGCAGTAGGTGGCACCCAGTCCTTCCTCCTGGGAGAGGGTCCATACGCTCCTCATTCCTTTTTCCTGCCTCCCCCCTCCTTCTTTCCCACCTTCCCATCTTTCTCCTTGTCTTCACTCCCTCCTGGCTTCCCTGCCCTTTCTCACCACTGATGCCTCAAGGTTGCAACAACATTTGCAGTCTGAAGAGGTGGCACATCCTTCTGTATTTCTAGAGTGGAGGAGATGAAAGCCATAGCCAAGGGCCAGCCTGCTTCTGCCCTGGCTGGAGGCCAGGAAAGGCAGCAGCAGGGTGGGGATGGAGAGCACACAGCTCTCCCTGCCCTTTTGTCTCTCAGGTCTGGGATGCTGAATGCATGTGTCCTGGGCCAGGGATTTGCAGGGACCAGGGCTGTCTGGCTTCATAGGAGTATTCCCCTAGGGAAGAAATGGAAGTCATTTTTGGAGAAGGGTGTTGGGCAGTTCAGCCCACCCTGGCCCTCCCTTTCCCACTCCCCCGCAAGGCTGCTGCCAGTCACTCTGACACCCCAGCCTCCGTATTGTTCTCTTGAGAAGGTATTTCTTCTGTTTGGAGCTTCCTAGTCCCTTTGTGTTCTGGACACTTCTTCCAAGAGACTGGCCTATCCAGCCTGCCTACCCCTGAAGGAGGTAGGCCTCCCAGCCTGCATGTACTGAGAACTCAGGCCTGTCAGCTGGCAAAGGAGCACCAGCTAGCCACAAAAACTTGCCTTCATGGTCATTCCTTCACACAAGGTTTTATTTCACATTCTGTACCTTGAAGCGCTGACCATGATGCTTTCTTTCCCAAGGTCACACCATGTCAAAATGGATGTGTGATCTATGGGACACTGTGGTCACTGGTGTCCCCTTCTTTTCTTCTCCCCTATTGACCCTCTTTTCTGTGGGGTAGATGAGTGTTATCTGCCCACTTCTGTCTGCCCCCCCCCTCCTTTCCCAAATCCCCGTGACTGGGTTTTAAAACACACTCAAGCTCCTTATTGAACAGTGTGAGTGGAGAGGGGAATGAAAGGGATGCTTGGGAAAGCTACCCTCCAGGGCCTGTTGAAGATGCATCGGCAGAAGCTGGGCTAGTCTCTGTCCCCACAGACACAACCTCCTCCTCTACAGGCTGGACAAGTGAGCTCCAGGCATATAGCTTCAGCTGTGAGCTTGAAAGTGAGGCTGCCTTCTTTAAGTGGGCCACCAGGCACACACATCGCCCACACGCTACCTGTCCACTTCTGCCTTACGGTGCACTTCGTTAATCAGCACCCTAGCTTAGTGTATCACATGATTCTTCCTAACACGGCCTCTTAGCAGCCACTGCCAGTCGCCTGAGAGGCACACTTTCTCATTCTGGGCCTGTCTTCCCCTGATGGCTGGAGTGGGGCCAAAGAGATTAAACTGTGTTGTGGAATATTCCTTTACACTGTGTGAATATATGTCACTGTGATTAGTTTAATTAAAAAGCTAAACAGCCGGGGTTGGGGATTTAGCTCAGTGGTAGCGCGCTTGCTTAGAAAGCGCAAGGCCCTGGGTTCGGTCCTCGGCTCTGGGGTGTGTGTGTGTGTGTGTGTGTGTGTGTGTGTGTGTGTGTGTGTGGAAAGCTAAACAGCCAATAGTTGGGCAGGATTTTGGGGGGCAGAGAGAACACAGGGAGAAGAGAAGGAGTCGCCAGCCAGGTGCAGAGGAAGCAGCATGGGCATTACAAAGTATAAGTAACCAAGCCATGTAAAAGAATGTAGATTAAAAGAAATGGGTTAATTTAAGTTATAAGAGCTACTTAAAAACACGCCTAAGCTATTGACCGAGCTTTTATAATTGATAATAAGCCTCCATGTCATGATTGGGGAGCTGATTGGTGGGACAGAAAAATCTACCTACAAATGGTGGCCAACATCTGGGCATGTAGTTCCACATGAGACCTGAGAAAGCTTAAAAAAAAAAAAAAAAGGTTCCAAACATACTTCAACACAAAAACAGCGCCAAAACGCAGCTTCCTAGCCCCGCAGTCTCTCATGCAGGCAGAGACGTGTCTCCTGATCAGCCTGCATGCTTGAGTCTCCAGCTTGCCATGAGCTAAGCTGTGCAGCAATTTAAGGTTTTGCTCATGCAGACAGAAAGGGTTACAGATACACAGTAAAGCAGGTTCAGACGGAAAAAGACTTCAGACTGTAACCTCTAAACAGGTTACAGTGTGTTTAACAATGTGCGTAGGCTTAAGGAAAAAAAATAGGTATAGACAGTCACAGAATAAAACAAACAGTTTAAAAATTATAAAGTCTTTAAAGAGAGAGTAAAGTAATAAAAAATAAGCCACATAAGGATGGAAAATACACAGGGCATCTAAATCCTATATGACACCTTGCTAACTCTGAATTTTTTAAATGCTAACGTACAAAAAACAACAGCTGCTGAGAGACATTGGATTATGGAAATAGCTAAATTAAATGAACTATATATTTAAAAAATGTCTTAACTTCAAAATGAAAGTCCGACAGTGTGTTACATTGGGGGAGAGGTTATGCTTTTGTTTCCATAGGAAATGAAAGGCTGTGGATTCTTTCCAGATTAATAGAGATCAGATTTGATTGGGGAAGACCCCCTGAAAATCCTGGATATAGTCATAAGGAAATAAACCTAGAAAAGGGGACCAGATACCAATGAAAACAGGTAATCCAGCTTCTCAGAGTGCCTCTGTTGCAGTTTCCTCAGAGTTCTGCATCCAGAACAGCTTCAAGGCTGCTGGCTGAGGTGGTCAAGCCTCACAGACTATCCAGCCAGGACTTCAGATAAGCCTTACACTTTTGCATTGCACAGAGACTGGACAACAAATAATACAGCTAACTCTCCCAGGACTTGACCATTATCCCAATTTTCCCAGGGTCTCCTAAAGATGCCAGCACTCCCAGACAACAGAAAGCAGTCTAGAAAACATGATTCCCACATTCCCGAGAGATGAGGTAGATGGCTTTTGGTTAGTCAATGGGATATAGATGTTTGTTTCATCTAGGGGGTTAGTTACAAATTGTTATTGGTCATGGTCAGGAGAAAGCTAAACAAAGGAGTTAGATTCAAGGATCTCTTTCTGAAGGACAAAAAGGGGATATAGTATTGAAATGATGAGATAAAAGTATAGATTCAACAATCTACTTTTAAACAACCACTAGTCTCAAATATTTTACATTGTTATAGTTTTTTGTATACTGATACAATTTAGGGTTATTTTTGTTATACTGTGTGTATATCTCTATTCTTGTTTAAGGTATTGTACCTATGTGACTCACTTAAAAAGATTTTAGTCTTTGGAAGCTATTTAGGACAATAAATACAGGTTAATAATTAGTCATCTATAACTTTCAAACTAATAGTCATGTTAGGTATGTTTTCAAGGTTATACAGAGACATATTTTAGATAGGCATATGATCTTCAAACACTTCAGAGGCCTACAGAATAAGGCATTCATGATAATTAGACATGTCTGTTCCTTGCAGCACCAATCTACTTCAGAGAAGATGATGGGCATCAAAGAACTTCCAAATCAAGTTTGCTTTCTTTGTGGCAAAAGTTAGTTACTGGGTAAGAAACTGCCCTTGCCTTGACTATTGAGAGTATACTGTCCAAATTGGACACTCAGGACACAAAAGAAAGTGACTGGTGAACTTTGCCAAGACAAGGTGGAACAGTCCTTCAAAATTCCTGCTTCACAGAAAAGTCTGTCAGATATTCTAGGCCAAAGATGGATGCCCCAACATTGCAGAGGAACCTTGGATGACTGTCCAGATAGCCAGATGTCTGTCATTTCTATAGGTTTGGAAGTGGCTTGCACTACACTTCCTGTTTACTTAAATAATATATACTTCTGGGGTCTTTGATGGAGTTGAAGGCTAGGTAGTTATAGTTGTAGTTTTCCTTAGTTATGATAGAGGGTGAATTAGGCACAGAGCTTTGGACTCATCAAGATAGACTAAATAATGGAAGATTTTCTCTAAATATGCCAAATATAAATGGACTGGATATTGTAAATGTAATTCTTACCTGATAATTGTTCTTATTGTTTTTAGTTTTATTATGTTAGAATGAAAACTTTTCTTTTTTATTTAGGTAAAAATAGGGAAATGTTGTGGAATATTCCTTTACACTGTGTGAACATATGTCACTGTGACTGGTTTTATAAAAAGCTAAATGGCCAATAGGTAGGCAGGATTTTAGGGGCAGAAAGAACACAGGGAAGAAGAAGAGCAGAAACTTGAAGAGTCACTAGCCAGATGCAGAGGAAGCAGCATGGGCATTACAAAGTATAGGTAACCAAACCACGTGGGTTAATTTAAGTTATAAGAGCTAGTTAGAAACATGCCTAAGCTATTGACCGAGCTTTTATAATTGATAATAAGTCTCTATGTTGTGATTTGGGAGCTAGTTGGTGGGACAGAAAAATCCACCTACAAGATTGCCTGGAGGCTTCACTTGCAAGCTCAGACGAAGGAAGAATCATGGACATCATACCTTCATCTCCCATGCTAGGCAAAACTTTGGTACATCCATGGTAGGAAGTCAGCCATCCCAATCTGACAGCTATGCAGCTGTTCACTGGAAAGTTCATCCATGTAGAAGCAAGACTGAATTCCTTGCACCTGGGCCTAATACCACCCCTTGGGTACAGGTTGCCTCATCATTTTCTTACCTCACAGTTCTTTTATGGTTTTGTCTGTTGAAGAGTTGCCATCTGCTCAGTGTCCCTCAACCCCAGCCAGAATGTCTTTTAGTGTCCTCAAGTGATACACATTTCTCACTCACCATCAGCCTCTTCACACCCCACCCCCCATTGTCTGCTCAACTGTTTGTCATATTCTTGCCCCCACACTCTCATGCTGGCTACATGTTAGGCTCTGTGTTAGACACTGGAGATACAATGTGAATACTATATCTACAGTCTGGAAGGGAACTTGGATCCCAGTCTGGGGCGGGGGTCAGGGGAGCTCATCTGTGAGTGATATTGGGCACTGACCTGATGCCACTCTTATTGAACCACAGCTGTTCTCTCTCCTGCCTCCAAGAGGGGTGTGTTCGATGCATGTCTTCAGAAGGAGAGGTAAAGATGAGAGGCTATGTACCCCAAGATTCCACCCCCTCTTTAAGTGGCTCATAAGGACACATTTGGTACCTCCTGAGTGTCCAAAACTTCCTCTAGTGTTTCCTTTCTGAAATGGTGGGAAATTTTAGGCCTAGATGCCAGGCTTTGCATCTACATCTGGAAATAGAATCTTGTCAACTCTAAACTATTCTTTAACCTTTTGAGACTGAATCCTGATTACACAGTGCACTTTGATTTTCCACTGGAAATCTTCAGTTTTTTTATCAAGTGCTGAAGGAGCTAGACAGGGTCAGGCCTTGTGTGCTAGGCTGGAGTCAGCCTCCCCACAGCCCCAACAGGCTGTTTGGAGGGCTATTATTTCAGAGGTGTTAGGGTTCTATTGCTGTGAAGAGACACCATGGCATGGTCATGGCAACTCTTGTAAAGGAAAGCATTTAATTGGGGCTAGCTTACAATTTGAGAGGGTAGGCTCATTCTCATCATGGCAGGACATAATGCTAGAGAAGGAGTTGAGAGTTTTACATCTTGATCCACAGGCAGCAGAAGCAGAAGCAACTGTGTCACTGGGCATAGCTTGAGCATAGGAGACCTCAAAGTCCACTTCCACAGTGACACATTTCCTTCAGTAAGGCCACATATCCTAATAATACCACTCCCTATGGTGGCCATTTTCTTTCAAATTATCACATTCCATTCCCTGGGCCCCAAAGGCTTGTAGCCATATCATAATGCAAAAAAGCATTCAGTCCAGCTTCAAAAGTCCCCATAGTCTATAACAGTTTCAAACTTATTTAAAAGTCTAAAGTTCAAAGTCTCTTCTGTGATTCATGCTATCACTTAACTATAATCCCCTGCAAAATCAAAATCAAAAAGCAGATCACATACTTCCAGTATATAATGACACAGAATATACATTACTGTTCCAAAATGTAGTGAAGGGAGCATGGTGAGGAAATACTGGACTAAAAGAAAGACCAAAAATCAGCTGAGCAAATTCCAAACTCTTCATTTCCATGTCTGATGTCCAAATGCTCTTCAGATCTCTAACTCCTTTCAGCTTTGTTGACTGCAACACACTTCTTTCTCTTGGGCTGATTCCACTTCCTGTTAGCAGCTCTCCTCAGCAGATATCCCAGGGCACTGGCATCTCCAACATCCTTGGGTCTCCAAGGCAATCTGGGCTTCAGCTTCATAGCTTCACACAATGGCCTCTCTAGGCCTCCATCCAGGGATACTTCTGATACACGCCTGGCTTCACCTGCTTTCCTTAGTTGCAGAGGAAGATTCCATAACCCCTTTCTTCTACCCATGACTCTAAAGCCAAAACCATGTGACTGAAGCTGCCATGTTTTGCTGCTTGCTGGGGCTGGAACATGGCCCCCTCATTCAATTACATCTTCACCAGCTATCTGTTTTTGATGGCTATCTTCACTGCCTAAGCTAGACTGTCCTGGAACTTACTCTGTAGACCAAGCTGGCCTTAAACTCAGAGATCTGCCTGTTTGGAATGCTGGGATTAAAGGCAGGCACCACCATACCTGGCTCTAAGCTTTTCTTTAATTCTCTTTTCACAAGTTGGAAGGGGTCTTGTCCTGAGGTCACCACTTCCTTTATTCCATTTAATATGCTTATCTCCTTGAATACAGGACTTAGCTCCATTCCACTTCCTAGTGCTCCTTTTCTCCTCAAATTGTACATCTTGTATTTTCCCTTTCTCAGCTTGCTCCTTTTCACTATACATCTTCATTAGAGTTAACACTAATAACTATACAACAGAGTCTATACTAGGTTATTTTAAGATTTCCTCTACTAATGGAATTAATCCAAACCTCTCCACTTTTGCTTCAGGCAAACTTGTCAGACAAAGACAAAAAGCAGCCACATTCTTCACCAAAATGTCACAAGACCAGTCTCTAGGTCACATACTAACATTCTTCTCCTTTGAGACCTCTTGAACCAGGCCCCTTACAGTTCAAATCACCCTTAACAGCATTGTCTTCCATGTTCCTATCAGGATGGCCCATTAAACCCCACTTAAAATGTTCAACTGCTTTCCTAATCCACAGTCCAAATTCCTCCAAACAAAAATATGGTCAGGCCTATCACAGCAATACCCTATTCCTGGTACCAACTTTCATCTTAGTTAGGGTTTCTATTCCTGTGAAGAGACACCATTACTACAGCAACTCTTATAAAGAAAAACATTTAATTGGGATGGCCTACAGTTTCAAAAGTTTAGTCCATTATCATCATGATGAGACATGGGAGTGTGAAGGCAGACATGGTGCTAGAGAAGGAACTGAGAGTTCTACATCTTTATCGACAGGCAACAGGAAGTGAACTGTGTCTCACACAGGAATAGCTTGAACAGAGGAGACCTCAAAGTCCACTGTGGTGGTATTGTGTTCCCCAAAATATTGTGCACCTTAATAAACTTATCTGGGGTCAGAGAACAGAACAGCCACTAGATATGGAGGCCAGAAAATGGTGGCATACACCCCTTTAATCCTAGCATTCCAGAGGCAGAGATCTGAGTTCAAGGCCACACTAGAAACAGCTGGGCATGGTGACTCACATGCCTTTAATCCTAGGAAGTGAGCCTTTAATCCCAGGGAGTGATGGCAGAAAGCAGAAAGATATATAAGGCATGAAGACCAGAAGCTTTTGGCTGCTTAAGCTTTTAGGCTTTTGAGCAGCACAGTTCAGCTGAGATTCATTCTGGATGAGGACTCAGAGGCTTCCAGTCTGAGGAAACAGGATCAGCTGAGGTACTTGCCAGGTGAGGTGGCTGTGGTTTGTATCTGTTCAGCTGTAGGCGAGAAGGTGGAGCTGTGGAGGGGACAGTGGCAGTATCTGCTCCAGCTCAGATTTGATGGATTCCAGACAGCTAGAATGGGTGATCAGGGGTCATTTCTTCTAGTCTCCTGCCTCTGGGAAAACATCAGATAATCACTGAAAGAGAAGATGATGGTCATTGTTAGAGACTGGTGCTTCAAGAGGTGTGTAGCTGGAGGAGAGCTGAGGGAAGGACATCACAGCACATGAGGCCAGAGTACATTCAGCAGAGAGAAACCTGGCTGCGGCTCAGTAGTGTGGCAAAGCACGGTTTATGCACACTGAGCCTAAGGCACACACACGATCCATCTTAGTCACGTGTGATGCAGGGTGAGCGAGCACCTGCTGGTGCAGGCACCAGAGTACAGAGCAGAGACCAGGCAGCCTAGGCTCCAGAGCTCGCACAAACGGCTGATACAGTGTGCCTATGTGAAAGCAAAGCAGAAAGGCACAAAGGTGTTAGGAGCATTTTGGATTCCATGGTCAGAACCATGGATTCCAGGGAAGGAGCTAGCCATGTGGGTGTCTGAGAAATGACTTGATGCAAAGACGATGAGAATGTGATTGGGCATGTCAGGGCAAAGCAAAGTGACTAGTGTTCATAAAGCTTCCTTTCCCTGGAACTGGGTGGAAGGAATGAGGAACAAGGCCACTCAGAGCCTTGTGAGCCATGTGAGTCACAGTCAGGACTCCAGATTTAGCCCTGCGAGCTATTTGCTATGTGTAGGGTGATTCCTCAACAGGTCTGGGGTGGAATTTAGTTAGTGGTGCACGGGTCCTTCCTGGCCACTCACTTGACTTCACTGAACTCTCATTTCTCCTCTGCAAAGGGGCCAGAAACCTACTTGCATCATGTGGCTGTGGAGGGGGATGGGCACAAATACTCTGCCAACTGCAAACAGCTGTGTGCCTCTGCGCTGGACTATCTCTGTGCTCTGCATGTGGCTGTAAGCCCTGGAGGCAGAAGCCATACCTTCCCAGGTGGTACACACAGGCGGGGCCAACTTGGAGCCAGGGTGAGCACTCACTGCTCAGGGCTCAGTAAAGGTGGTTCCTGGATGATGCAGGCTGGGTGATTATGGTATAGGTAACCAGCTGGCACCAAGATTGGCCCAGAAAGACAGATAATGCTGTGCGAGAGCTATGAGGTCATCTCTGTGAATCCCAGGTCTGCCGTTAGTTAGAACAGGAGTCAAAGAAGCTTCAGGGCCTGGGGCAGCCCCTCCCCACCCCTTTATCCTCCCTGTGGCAGGAGCTCCCTGTGAATAAAACTGAGCTGCAGACACTCACAGGCCTTTGGGGAGAGGGTCTCCTTGAGCCCATGTGGCCCTGTGTTGTGGCTGGTGCACAGTCCCTCCATTTTTTCTATGTTCCCACCATACCTTCTGTTTTCCTCCTGTCCGGCCCTGATGGGTGATGTCATTCTGTATGCTGTGAAAATGTGTTGCTCTGATTGGTTGATAAATAAAGCTGTTCGGCCAATGGTGAGGCAAAATAAGGTTAGGCAGAACATTCTAAAGAGAGAGGGAGGAAGGAAGAAGAGAGAGCAGGGGAGACGTTGCTAGAAGCAAGATGTAAAGGTACCGGTAAGCCATGAGCCATGTGGCAAAATACAGATTTATAGAAATGGCTTAACTTAAGATATAAGAACTAGATAAAAAGAAACCTGCCATGGCCATAGTCTAAAATTAATATTAGCCTGTGTGTGTTTATTTGGGTCTGAGCAGCTGTGGGACCAGCGGGTGAGAGAGATTTGTCCTGACAGCAGGCCAGGTGGGACACAGGAAATCTTTCAGCTACAATGCCCACTCACCAATCCTAGGCTGTTTGAAGTCTCTCTGGGCTCAGACCATCCCTGTGCCCATGGAGGTTTTCCACTGCTAAACACCTAGCTGTAGTGCATCTATATGAGTACAGCCCCATCTTCATGGGCATGTAAGGTTCTGACCTGCAGAGACAGCCTACTGTAGGATCTAGGACAAACAGCACACGCTTAATGGAAAGGCCACGTAGGTCTGACTGTCCATGTGTTCACATAGCTGGAGGCCATGGATACTGGGGAAGAACCCCAAGGGTCTACTATAGGCTACTGACCTCCCAGGAGGACCCTGCTGACTGGGATGGATGATTTGGTCTTATACTGAAACCTTCTGAGAGAGAGAGAGAGAGAGAGAGAGAGAGAGAGAGAGAGAGAGAGAGAGAGAGAAAGAAAGAGAAATACCAAGCCAAAGCTAAGGAGGGGACTGAGTAGGAGCTCCAACAGCTCCTCCTGCTTCTCAGGACCCCTGAGAACCAAGGCAGTCAGAGGGAAAATGGGGACTGAGGAAGGAAGGATGGGGAGAAGCTTGGCTTACAGGTTCCAGGCTGATAATCAGTCAGAGCTGATGGCTTTAGCTGGAGTTGTGAAACCTGGAAACATAAGCAAAGTGCTCCTCCTTGAGGTGGTCAGAAGCTGGGATCTAGAATAGGTACTGGCTTCCTGACTCCAGGCCATTCTGTATGTGTTCCTGTACTCCCTGGCCAGTGCTCAAGCAGAGACCCGTGTGATGCTGGGGACGGAGATGCTGAAGTTAAAGCCCCTCGCTGTCATGGAGAGTGCATCTGGAGCCCAGGTGAACAGCTTGGGGGCATGGTTAGAGTGCTGCTCTGAAGTGGGGCTCTGCCAGCCCCTCACTTATGTTGCTGTGGGTTCACACAGGTGCCACTGACTGTCCCAGAGTCATAGCACAGCCCTATAGGAAGGGCTGCCCCAACTCATGTCCCCACCCCCCTCCCGTCCGTCCTCCCCCAGTCCTGCAGGTTGTAGAGAACTGCTTCAACACATCAGATCTGGGCCCACTGCCTGAGATCCTACCTGCCTGGCAGCACTGACAGGTGCCGGTGTGGGCCCTGCATGGCAGACTCTAACCCTGGCACCTTTCTGAAACTGACCATCTTCCACAGAAGTGGGTGAGCCTTTCAACCCCAGCTGAGCTGGGACTAGGAAGGGGGAGGGGCCAGGGACTCCCTAGTCCACCTCTAACCCCACACTCTCAAACTCTCAGTTTTGTTCCGGACTTGGAGGTTGGACTCTGTAGTTTCCTGAAGCTCTCAAGATGCTGGCCATCACTGCCCTATCACCTGCCATGGCTTTGGCTTGCCTGGATACCCCTTCGGGTAGGTTCCGTGTTGGCTTGGCTGACAGGGCTTGCTCTCCTGAAGATACCTCCGACTGGCCCATGTCTGGATCCCTGAAAGGCTTCCTGTAGGCCAAGTGTTGTGAATCCTGGTGTTCAGAGCAGTTTCCATCTCGAACATTTCATCAGACTGGTGCAGGAGCGGTTCACATGGTGTGTACAGCTGTGCGTACACACCTCCAGGGCACAGAGAGCCTGGAAAAGGGAAATTCCGTGTCCTCCACTTCCAATTAAACAACAGGAAAAAAGGGTCCACAGAAGCTGAAATTCCAGGACTCAGCTTGATAATTGTTTTCTAGGCCATCTCCTGTCTCTGTTAGGAGCATAAAATCTTTTTGCTAGCTTGTGTCACGTTGGGATACTAATGGCATAGTGACTCATGGGTACCACCTTTGCAGGATAACACCTAAGTGGGGGGAGGAAACTGAGAGTGTGCCTGAACACAAGGCCCCTGAGCTTGGTGGCTGCAGAAGACCCTGGCTTCCTCTTTGGTGAAAAGGTGTCCTCCCTCAGCTAGGTTCCACAGTCATCCCCAGCATTAGGCTGGGCTTTGCTGTCCCCACCGAGGCCTTCCTCAGCAGCTTGACCTCTTTCTCCCCGCCTGGCTGCAGTCTCTGGGGCTCCCAAGGAAGTGGTCAATACCTTCTGTAGCCAGGCTTCTCTGCTCTAGTGTTGTGGAGTATCCACCAGAGAAGACTACCCAGACATGGAATCAAACCAACAGGAAGTCTTTATTAGCCAGCCCGTGACTACACTGTGTGTTTATAGGTTGACACACCTCAGTTAGCAGGAACAGTTAGCTAGAAGCAGAACTACAGAAGCCAAACAGGAAAGGTTGGTACATTTAGAGACTTTCTCAGAACTATGGAGTTTGATGGATTAGGCCTTGGTTCTTGTTTTGGCAGGTGGTGCGGCCTGCATGCTGGGGTTCAAGGCCTGAAAGGTACTTCCATCATGGCGTCAGTTGAGCTAAGGTCTGAGGGCCTGTGACACTAGTCCACTGCCAAACCAGGGGTACTGACAAAGGCAAACTGTATGAGGTGGAGGGGGACTTAGGCCTCTTCCCTCAACCCTGTGAAAAGAGCTGGGAGGGCTCTTTCCCCTGATGGGTCTTCTAGCTCCAGCTGCTCATGGTAACCTGGGTGCAGGGCAACTGTCTGGCTCTCTGCCTGGCCCCTCTTCATGGGATGCGCTGTGTGTGCCATCTGCCTGGCTCTGCTGTGGTTGTCCCACCTGCCCTTCAGCCAAGGTGTGCTTCTCTTCCTGAGATTTGGGGAGAAAACAGCAACGTGAATGGATAAAGAAGGATCATGTAAGAACTGAGTCCAGGCAAATCTCACCCTTAAAATCAAGCACTTGTGGCTGTGTGGGGTGCAGTGGGCTCTTTGGGGCCTGGTCTTCCCTGCCCAAGTAGTCTCCAGGAAATGGGCAAAAAAATCTGAGGGGACCAAGGCCCTTTCTTGGCTAGAGGTGGAAAGGGGGGGCAGGGTAGCTATTGCAGATGGAAGGCAGAAAGGACATTTTTCCACAGGGGGAAATGTCTCAGTGACAGACACAGGGTCTCTAAAAATAGTCATGCTGAGCGCCTAATGGCCCTTGGTGTAATTGCTGATGTCAGGGTAGGTGTCTTGGCATTTACTCAAGTGGCTGACAGTGGGAGGTGCCACTGGCTCCAGAGAGGAACTGGAATCAAGCCAGGGAGCTCAAACTCCTGTGGGCCAGGGTTGAGGTTAGGCAGTGAAGCTGGAATGTATGGCACCCTGTGATGCCAGGGACTCGGACATGGGGACACTTTAGTTTAGGTAAGATGTGAAGTGTCTAGAACAGCTGGTGTTAGCTGGAAAGGACAGAGGCAGGCTGAGGGGACTTCTGAGGAGGTGGAGGTTGTCCTTCCCACAGCCTCCTGAGAAGGCCCTAGCAGGAAGCTGCCCCCAGGCCATGATGAGTAGGGAGAGTCTACTCCAGGGGCAGCTCTAATGGTCTGGGCACACAAGGTCGGCCCTGCTGTTCTTGCAGGATGAATCGGATTTGCTCTCATTGGCTTTTCTCTGTAAATCTGGACCCTGATGGCTGGTGTCTCTAGCCCGCTGATGAGGACTTGGTAAATGTCTTTACTTTCCTAGGATACAAGGTAAAGGAAGAGCCTGCAGCCAACAGGAAGGCAGTGAGAAGCCATATTTTGTGCCAGAGTGGCTAATGGGAAGGAGAAAACAGCCCCAACCTTCTGTATAGCAGCAAAGGCAGGGTCAAAGGTGGCTTTGGCACATGGTCTTGATCAAGGCTACGGCAGGATGGGGGTGAGCATACCAGTATCCCAGGAGCACGACTCCAGCAAAGGCCTTGCCTGATGACCTGGGTGAGCATAGCAGCTGGGCTCTGAGTTATACCTGTTCCCCACAGTGTGTGTCCATTAGCCCCCTCCTTCCTTGGCCCTTAGATGACAGTTACAGCAGGACAACCCTTCCTTCCCGTCCTTCCACCTTCCAGCCACTCATCTGTCTCCAGCTAGTCATCTCTGTGACCAAGAGTCCAGGCTTACCTAAGGATTGGTTATCAGCTTCCCACAGTTCCTCCATCAATGCCTTTGGTGGGGACGAGCACAGGGGATGTGTGACTTGTGGCCCTAAGTGGAAAGGATAAAGGAGATCGCAAATCAGAATTGACTTTTACTTGCCTGGTATCCCAGACTTCAGAGAAAGGTCAGGACACTTCGTGGGCCCAGGCTAGTAGCTGGTTTAATAGGTGATGACATGTAGAACATTAAGGGGCAGGTGGTGTCCCCCAAAACCTCCAGAGTGTTCAGAAAATGGGCACACAGTGGAGAGTCATAGCACAGAGCAGTGGTTCTCAACCTTCCTAATGCTGTGACCCTTTAATACAGCTCCTCTTGTTGTGGTGACCCCTAACTATAAAGTTATTTCATTGCTACTTCATAACTGTGATTCTGCTACTGTTATGAATTGTAGTAAAAATACCTGTGTTTTCCAATGGTCTTAGGTGACCCCTGTGAAAGAGTCATTCAACCCCCAAAGGAGTCTTGACCCACAGGTTGAGAACTGCTGGCATAGAGTCTTGATATCCCAGTTCTCAGGGTAACATAGTTCTTCCTCTTGGCCTCTGAACACTGGACACATTCACAAGGATCACATTTCCTCTTGTAGCTCTGGAAACTAGTTATAGGGTAGGGAATGTCTGTCATCACCCCACAGTTGGTGTGGGACACGTGGGATAATGGACACGTGGGGTAATGGGCACGTGGGGTCAGGCCCTCAGGATCTTCCCCACATATCATCATCTGCTGTGTTCTATCCCTTCTGCCACAGTCTCCCTCCTCCCACTGTGCCTCTGGCTCATTTAATTTACTTCCACGTCTCACCTCCTACCTGGAAAGAGTGTTACAACTCAGGCCAAGGCCATGGATCGAAGACACCTTCCTAATGCCCACTACTCCACAGAACCAAATCCAGAGATGCACTCTGACCCTGAGCAAGAAGCAGTCCACACTGTGGGTGGGACCAGAGAGTCTCAGTTTCAATAGAGATGACACTTGCCTGCTGGCCCAAGGTGCCAGAAAGTCCATCACCTTGTTCATCGTCCCTCCGATGGCAGAGAGGAACAAGACCCTGTCACTATGCCACTAGCCTGGAGACAACATTGTGAGAAAGACCAGCCCAGAGCTGCTGAGCCCAAGCTGGGAGGCCTCAAACTATTCCCAGCTTCCAGGCCCACGTGGTCTTGGACTCAGAGGCAGGTCCACCTTTTCACAGTGATGCACTTGGGGTATGTCTCAGCACCGCTCCACCTAGCTTACTCTCTCAGACTCCTGGAGTATCGGGAGAGAGATGGGGATACTTCCAGGACAGGGCTTTGGAATGCTGGCTCTCCAGCCTGCTCCAGGCCTTGAGTTTTACATTCTGGAGACACAGTCTCACAGAATCAAATCTTAGGGAAGTCTTGTGGGCCTGACCGTGGACTGGAAGTGGTAAGATAAGGAGCTGGGAGAAGCCAAACTCTGACTTAAGGAGCGCAGAGATGTAAGGAGAGTTCTCACAGTGTACAAAGGGATTATTTCACAAGAAGAGCACCAGGGAACACCACTCTCACAAGATATAAGTAATGGCAGTCACAGGGCCACCTAACATTTTTCACAGTGGCCTGCAGAAGGCTACTCTTGTCTCAGCAGGCATAGACCTGGTGCTGGCACTTAGGAGAGGAACAAACACATCCCCTCTCCAGGGACCACGTTACAGAGAATGAAACTCATCTCTGTCTATGGAAGGCAGACAAGGAGGCCCTGGGGAAAAGTGCTACCACTGTATGCACAAGTAACTTTATTGGGGCTCAGAACTGTGAATGAAGAGTCACATGCAGCGTGGCCCCAGAAGGAGGATGACTGCTAAGTGGATCCCCCTCCACAGGGTGGAATGTCTAAACACACCCAGCGGGTGCTTCTGGTGTCTGAATGCCTTACCGCACACATCCCAATGCAGGCATTCTAGAGATAGAACGCTTTACGGCATGCCACTGAGAGTCCTTCATTCCGACCTCCAGTGCCATGATGGGCACCACCTGGGATGAGTTAAGTAACAGGCACCCTAGGGATGTCCTTGGAGATGTACCCTAAGATCTGCACCCTTGTTGGGGCAGGGCCTGATATAATCAACCTCAAAGAAAATGAACAGTGTGTTCTCCCAAGCTGTGTCCTAAGGGCAGGCCTGGAGGGCAACAGAAAACTTACGTAGCAGTCTAAGGAATGAGGGTGGGGGTAGCCTGGAGCTTCCTTGATAAACATCTGGGTGGATACTACTCATCTTGTACCAACGATGACCGATTTCCCCAGTGCCAGGACTGCCAGTACTCTCCTTTGCTCTTGAGGGGTTGTGGGAAGGTTGCTGGCTGGCACTAACCCTTGAAGACAGCTCTCTTTTCTGGTTTGTGAATTTTAGCTGCTGGTTGGAAGGTCAGCTGCAAAGGATATGGGGCCAGGATATTGTTTGGAGGATCACATGACCTGGTAAGACCCAGGGAGGAGCTGGAATATTCTGCATGGAAGGGTCTGATGAGGACTCTTCACCAAACAGCCTCCTGGACTAGGAAGAGCGATTTCCAACCCTCACTCACCTGCCCCTAACAAATGCGGGCAATGCAGATGGTGGGCACAGCGAGAGAGAAGCGGACAGGATCTGGTTCTAGACCACAAACAAGGTTTAGAGGGTGGCACGTGGCCTGTCACGTGCTGGACACCGGTCTTCATCATAGGAAAACTCTAGTATTCACTCAACTTCCAAATCAGCATGTGCTTCCAACTGCTCTCCAAAGCCACGTGAGTGAAGACTGTGACATCCTAGAAAAGTGGTTCTTTGGGGGGTGGAAGTGGGGGTGGGAAGGCCTAGGTTAGGAGGCAGC
The DNA here is from genome assembly GCA_902168415.1 of Peromyscus melanophrys. Taxonomy (NCBI): domain Eukaryota; kingdom Metazoa; phylum Chordata; class Mammalia; order Rodentia; family Cricetidae; genus Peromyscus; species Peromyscus melanophrys. Next base: position 22,009 of record CABHPR010150406.1, on the reverse strand, counting down.
GAGCACATGTGACAGGAAAAGCATTAAAAAAAAAAAGATTGGTGACAAATTAGAGGAAAGCCCTCTTCAGCCGGCTGTGGTGGCACATGCCTAGAGTTGCCCTTGGGAAGCAGAGGCAGGAGGCTCAGGAGTTCCAGGCTAATCTAAACTACATTGTAAATTCCAGCCCAGCTGGGCTATATAGATCATGTCTTAAAAACCAGAACAAAATGAAAAACACTCCCCCATTTCCCAACCAGCCAACGAATCAATCAACCTGCCAAACTGTTGATGACATGCAGTGTTGGCACCCTTATTTAAACAGAAAAAAAATTGGCACACTCGACGCAGACGCTCAACTCCAGTTATGCATGAAAGTCGCCAGTAGAGACTTTTAAAGATCCACATGGCCAGCCCCTCACCCAAACCTCCAAACAAGACTCTCCAGGGACTGTGAAGATGACTGAGTCAGGAAATCACTTGCCTTGCAAACACTAGGAACCTGAGTGCAATCCCAGAAGCCATGAAGGAAAATACTAGGTATTGTGGTACACACTCGTAATCCCAGAGCTGGAGATAGAGATGGGGTGCTTCTGTGCTAGCTGGCCAGAGAGCCTTACCTAAGTGGCGAGCTCCAGACCAATAAGAGACCTTGTCGCTGATGTGGGTGGTGTTCCTGAGAATGATGTCTAGGGCTGGCCTCCCTCTTCCAAGCACCTCTGCATGTACTTACACACACACATTAAAAAAAAAAAAAGACCCTCCAAGGCTTCTGTCTGTAAAGTTACCAGAAATCCAAAAGTTTAACCCCCCTGGAGAATGACATTCTTAGGCTTTGCTGGTGGGATACTGAAGAGCCCCTCCAGCTCAAGGGCAGAATTTGACAGCCTTTAATGAGTTAGATATAGCTTTATTCTTGAACCCAGCAATCCTGAATCTAAAATTTACCCAGAAGTTTCAATCCATAGACACCACTCAACATACAAGGATTCTTCTTGGGAAGCTGTTTGTAATAGGCAGACTGTCTGTCAGAGGCTGTGGGAGGCCTGAGCCTGGCCCCGTCCACCCAAATGAAAACCAGGAGCAGCTAAGTGTCCTGGCCAAAAGGGACTGTCAGGACATGTGAAAAACCAACAACTGGCCAACAGTACAGGGGTGCCTTTGATGCCACAAAAAGGCAAAACAGAAACACTAGGAAAACAGAGCACTGGCTATGTGGGCCTGAGGACAAGTCGTTGAGGGACCACGGTATGAGGCGTCCCTGAGGATATCTTCCCAATATAGATTTTTTTTAAACTTTTGAAAATTATATTTACATGTTTGAAAAACAGAACTAAGTCTAGAGAGAAAAAAAGAAACTCTGAAGTTTAAAATAAGCTCCCTCTCCCCTCATAAAAGAAAACTCATGTGCCAGATAACAACACAAATACATGGCGAGCAGCCTGGTTTCCAGTAGCTTTATAACTCCATACAACCAAAAAAGAAAAAGGCAAAGAAACCAGTTCCAGAGGATAGATTTACTGTTAGAAGTAATGACTATGAAACTTTCAAGTGTGGTGGGACAGAGCAAGCCGCACGGATGCTCGTGTGCTGAGAAGCCACATGGTCCCTTGGCAACAGGATGTCCTCAGCTTGTTTCCTCCTCAGTAGGTGTGCATCATCCCTCCACACACAGCTGTGCTGAGACAAAGGCAAGGCGAGGTCAAGTTAATGCTTGGATTTGACTCTGAAATATCAATACAGACTCATGCTTGTGAATGTGCCGTTCACAGGCCTGTCGACTGAAATGCCCTGTAAACAGATGATCCAGGAGCCAAGGTCACCCTGGCACTCACGTCTCTACACACCATTCTCCACCCTGGCACTCACGTCTCTACACAAAAGGAGTGATCCTACATGAGAAAGAACCGTGGAGGGGGGGGGGGGGGGGGGGGGGGGGGGGGGGGGCATTCCAAGAAGGTGGGGAACCATCCAAAGTACCAGAGCGAGTGGAGGAGTGGGTGGGACAGGAGTGGGGGGCCCCTACCAGCCAAGTTTGAGCTTATTTTAACATTAAGAAACATCTTACTACTCGGGGAAGAAAGGTCCAGGGGTGATGGAGGCCAGGAACCACGGCTGAGAATCCAAAAGTTCTGCCTGCCATCCAATACTCCTTCAGCCAGCCTGGGAAGGGAGAAAATAACCCCCAGCACAGGGCCGTTCACATCTATTGTAAAACTGTTCAGAACAGAAATGGTGGGGAGTAACATTCTAAATTGCTAACAAAACAGGACGGACTGTGAAATGCACCCGTGTAATTGGGATGCATCACAGTGGGGCACGGTGGAATAAATCTATACTTGTGGGCAAGGAAAAATGCAAATTATAATAGCACAAAGTAGTAATAGCATTTTTGTTTTTAAAATATGTACTGTCATGTAAAAGCTAAGCATAGGAAAATGATCACAATACAATAACGAGTCTTCTGTAGGTGAAGGTATGATCCATTTTCCCGTTTGATTCTCTGATTTCTACAATGAAAATAAAATTTTCTGAAATGTACATATTGTAATTTAAATTTGTAAGAGAGAAAAAGTTGCATCCTCAGTAGTGGCTGTAGGAAGGGGTAGCAGAAGGCACTTACATGAAAGTCTGGGACTATGGAATGGCTTTTTTTGGGAAAAGTGTGAGCCCAGGCTCAGGGCCACCAGAGCAACAGCCTGAACCACCAATGGGAAAAGAGCAGAGCAGGGAGATGGTACAGCAGTGACACCCAGTGGACATTTCTGGGACTGCATGTGATGAGACCTGTTTTGTACGGGAGTGTGCTATGGTAAGAACTGGCTGCATGGGGCCACCATGCAGCATTCCTCCACCACATGGGCAAAGTGCCCAAATGGGTTCTGGAGCATGAGGCTGGTCTGGCTGAGGCAGAGGATGAAACAGCCTAAACTCAAGGATCTCCAGTGGTCCTTCTAGGGGGGTTGTGAGCTGGCACTTTCCGTTATTTCTGGGATATCCCCATGAGCTAGCCATTACTGTCTCCTATCTCTCATTATTCAAGAGGAAAGGGAAGTGCACGGAGAAACTGTTGTAAGTTAGAGCATACAGTGATAGAACCAAGCTCAACCCGAGCCCACCTAAGCTCACCACTGCAGGGTCATCTAGTGATGTTGCCCAAGATGACCTCTGTACCCTAGTCCCCAGAGCCACTACTTGCTCTATTATACTTTCATATTTTTAGTTAATAAATCAATATTTCATTTATAAGAGAAAGCATGCAGTATTTGCCTGAGCCTGGCTTATTTTGCTTGATATAATGATTCCCAGTCCTACCCAGTTTCTTGAAAAAGACATAACTTTGTTCTTTTTGGATGAATAAGATGCTGTATGTTGGACACCTGAGCTGATTCTATGACTTGACTCTCTTGAATTGCTCTGCAACACGGGTTTGTAGGAGTCTCTGTGATATACTTGCTTAGGTTCTCCTGGGTGTAGACTCAGGAGAGGCACAGCTGGCTCATATGGAAGTTCTATTTTAGTTTTGGGAGGACCTCTGTACTAGTTTCCACGTGACTTCACTAGATGGCATCTCAACAGCAGTGTACAAGGTCCATTCCTGGTCTACATCTGCGTCTGTGTTCTTGATGATAGTCATCGATTGTCATTGATTGGTATGGGATGGAATCTTAATGCAATTGTAACTTACAATTTCCTGGTAGTTATGAATGTTCAATATTTTTTATATGATTTGCTAGGCACTTGTAGTTCTTTGGAAACTGGCTGTCCATGTCATTTGCCTACAGATTGATTTAAATTATTTGATTTTTGGTTTTTATGCTTTTTTCATTCTTCATTTAATAAATATATTAATCTCATAGTGAAATTTTTCTTCCATTCTGAAGGCTGTCTTTTCACTCTGTTTCTTGTTTTGCTATGCACAATCTTTTTTTAATCTCATGCAAATCTGTACATCTATTCTTGCTTTAATTTCCAGAGATAGTTGAAACCTATTTGGGAAGTTTGTGCTTATGCATTGAGGTATTTTCCTCTAGTGATTTAAAGTTTCAGATCTCATATTAAAGTGTCTTTGATCCCCATCCAGGTACACGACACACATAAAATATAAAATAGACAGGAACAGAAAAGAAACTCTTCATATCATATAAAAACGTAGAACAAAGAAGACACATTGAAAGCTGAAAGAGAGAAGAGCCAAGTCACATATAAAAGTGGGCCAATGCAAAGAAATAAAGCTAATTATCTGATAGAAACTTTCAATGCCAGACCTGAAAGCTTGGAAAGACGGCTTCCAAGTTCTAAATAACCACAAATGGCAATCAGGATATTATACCCAGCAAAACAGTCCATTACAATTGGAAGAGAAAGAAAAATTTTCCATGATAAAATTAGATTAAAGGAATTTACAACCATTAAGCTACCTCTACAGAGAACACTGGAAGGAATGTTGTATCCTGAGGAGAAGGATAAACACACTCAAGAAGCTATAGGGGGAAAATACCAGGACAACTAATAGAAAGAAATCTAAGGAAATGTCACAGAGCAGGAAAGTGCTGGGAATAAGTATACATCTTTCAGTCAGCTCTGATTATTATTGGTCTAAATTCTCCAATGAAAAGACACAGACTAGCAGATTTGATTAGACAACAGAATCCATCTTTTTGCTGTCTCTGAGAAACACAACTCACCATCAAATATAGATATCACCTTTGGGTAAAAGGATTAAAAAAGTATTCCAAGCAAATAAAAGCTAGGAAACCAACAGGTACAACTATTCTAATATGTGACAAAATAGAATTCAGACAAAAGGTGGTCAAAAGAGGTCAAGAAAGGCTACTTTATATTCTCTAAATGAACATTACATTAAGATTGTTTCATTAACATAGAGGTATCTTAAGATATCTTTCTAACATATGTGCACCAAATAGTTTTAACCAATTTCATAAAACAAATACTACTAGATTAAGTCTAACACAATAAGGCAGCAGCTTCAATAGCCCATATCTTGACCATCTAAACAAAACAAGTAAACAGAGAAACATTGGAATTAAATAATAAATGAATATAATAGACATTTGCATAACATTCTGCCCAAACACTCAAGAATACACATCCTCAGCAGGCCAAGAACTTTCTCTAAAGTAGATCATACCTTAGGATATATGCCTCCAGAAATATAGGAAAATTGAAATATCATCTTATCTTTCTGACCACAGTGGAATGAAGCTAGATATTAACTGCACAAGAAGCTATAGAAAACACAAACACATGCAGAGTAACATCACGCTATTGGATGATGAATGGGTCAACTGAAGAAACTGAGAAGTAAATTTAAAACTGTTTAGAATTGAGGGAAAATAAAAGCACAACATACCCAAAGCTATGCAGTCCTAAGTACCTACATTAAAAAATACAGAGAAACCCGAACAAATAACTTAATGGTGCATGTTAAAGCCTTGGAAAAACAGGAACAACCCAAATCTAAGGCAGTAGGAGGAGAGAAATACTAAGATCAGGGCAGATATTAAGGAGATAAAAATGAAAAATAACACGAAAAATCATGAAATGAAGAACTGATTCTTTGAAAAGTTAAATAAGATTGATAAATCCTTAGCCAAACTATCTAAAAGAAAGAAAAAGCCAAAAATCAACAAACTTAGATAGGAAAATTGAGACATTAAAAACAGTATCAATAAATTGGAAAATCATAAGGAAATAACCCAGAAATCTATATTTCACTAAGTTGGAAAATATAAAAGAAGTGGATAAATTTTTAGATGCATATCACCTGCCAAAATTAAATCAAAATGACACAGACTTAAACAGATCTGTGATTAGCTTGAGATTGAAGCCACTAACAGCAAATAACCCCTCCGACTGAAAAGGACCCTACCTGGGGAAGTGCACAGAGGCTCCTGTTAGGGGCAGGGGGCATGCTGCTCTCCAAGTTTTGAGCCAGTGATGGTGGATTATAAGCCTGTCTGGTGTCGGGGCTGTTGTGAAGACCTGAAGTCAGAGCATGGCTGCTGATGGGGGGCATCATCTTGGATGAGTTTTCTGTCTCTGTCTTCACCACTGTCTTTCTTCCAATGGTCTACACCATTGTATTTGTGATTGGTTTGCCCAGTAATGGCATGGCCCTATGGATTCCTTTTAACAACAACAAAAACAACAACAACAACAACAGCAACAACCACAGCAACAACAACACACTCTGCTGTGGTTTATATGGACAGTCTGGCCTTGGTAGACCTCCTGTCTGCCATTTGTTCCCCCTGAAGATCTTATCTCCTACCATCTACACATCAACAACTGGATCTATGGGGATGCACTTTGTGCGGCGCTCATTGGCCTTTTCTATGGCAACATGTACTGCTGCATCCTCTTTATGGCCCCATAGGGCATCCTAGGAAATTTTGTATAACTTTTTACTGATGTTAGCTTGAATAACAGATTATTTTGCCAACTGTAACATTTACCACTTAAGTGTTTTTTAGTACTGTTAAAAATGTATTATACAGCCAGGCAGTGGTGGAGCATGCCTTTAATCCCAGCACTCAGGAGGCAGAGACAGGCGGATCTCTGTGAATTCAAGGCCAGCTTGGTCTACAGAGTGAGCTCCAGGACAGGAATCAAAACTACACAGAGAAAACCTGTCTCAAAAAGCCAAAAAAAAGTATCATGCAAAATTGAGGCATTTTCATATATGTGTGTCTTTGTAGTTTGCTCATATTTCTCTCCCCATTACCCTCTCCTTTTCTCATGCCTCCCTTCCTCCCTCCAGACCTGTCTCCTGTGTGCTTTTAATGAGCCACTTAGTATTTTTCCCACATAACAGTTTTAATGATTCTCTGGGAGTTCCACATCATGCACCCAATCGGAATCCCTTTGTAGTTCTTCCTGCTTGCCATCTTTCCCACCAAAAGAAGTTTGAAAAAAAAAAAAGGAAAGAAAAAGAAAGAAAGAAAGAAAGAAAAGAAAGAAAGAAAGAAAGAAAGAAAGAAAGAAAGAAAGAAAGAAA